>PVJL010019500.1:0-13749 GCA_004026885.1 Lyroderma lyra | reverse complement strand
AGCCGGTAGGGTTAAACCTGTGTCTCCCACCCAAAAATATTAATGACAATTAGTTACAATGATTAGTATGAGTAATAATTGTTATTACTTTTGAGCACTAACAATATGTCAGATCTGAATTTTATGTGCATCTTGTCAGTACTCTCAACTGCTCTTAGATATGGATGCAATTATTCCCATTTTGGGGATGAGGAACCTGGATAACTTTGTCACCCTGAGCCTCAAGGCAGAGCTGGAAAATGGCTGAGTAGAATGTGAATGGAGCTGCATTTGACTCCAAATGAAATGCTTGTTAGACCCAGCAGCAAACATTGGCAGGTGCTTTAGCTGGGCACCTTCCTGAGAACTCTTCATCTCTTAAAACATTCTGCTTCCACATGTGCCCTGTGCGGGAGGGACTGGCATTATTCTCCACTTTGCAGCTGCAGTTATGAGGCACAGCAAATGATGTACCTTGCTTAGGTCTCACAGCCCAGTCAGAAAGTAGGGCTGTGAACCCGGGCTGTCTGCTCCTAGATTCTGTGCCCCTAAATGGCTGTGTCTGATTTCCACATTTCCCAAGTCCTGGAGAGAGGATCTGCAGCCATTGGGTCCACTCAGCAGGCATGTATTAAGCACCAACAAGGTTTCAGTCTCTCTTACACACGTCTCTGGGTGAGAAATAACTGGAAACACCACCTTGGGGTTGGGTGGATGGGGAGGGATGGGTGCTGCCCATTCGCCTTTTCTGAACTTTAAGGTTTGATTTTGAAGTTCCTGTCTTTAAATAAAAGCTGCCAAGAGTGAGGTATCTTTTTAAGTGGCTGACCTCTGCACTACCCAGGATGGGCTGTCCTGGGCCCTTCTGAGCATGGCCATGTCCCTGTGCTAGAGAGCGGGGGGCCACAGGTGAGTAGAGTGGCTATATAAGAAAAAGAGGCCCTCCAAACTAGCGAATGAATCTCTCCCCCCTCCCTCTGTCCCTTCATCCAGCCATCAGTCTGTCTGTCCATCTGTCCGTCCATCCTTCCTTCCTTCCAACCCTCCATCCTCCATTTCTCCATCCATCCAACAGAATGAACTAACTTCTCTGTGCCTATGTTAGAGGTAGGTGCTCCATACATAGAATCAACAGAATCAGTGGTTTTCTTAGAAGGGGAGGGGGTTAGAAAACCCTTTGTAGAATACATGCTCGACTGGCATCTTCTAGAAAAAAGAGACAGCAATAGAGATTCATTAATATTTAGAAATTTTCGCGAATCATCTCACTGTGATATGGAGTGGTGGTGTCTGTTCTCTTTTGATTCAGCTTATTCTGACCTCACTCATCACATCCGTCAAGTCATCCTCACAGTTTCCTTTACTCGTCTTGTCAAATTCTTCTTCCTCATTCACAGTGTGTGGTCAGCAAGTGAGAAATAACACACTGTAAATAGTGTGAACGCAGATTAAGAAATCATTTTAAAGTATTAAAGTTGATATTGCTTTTTGCAGTATTTTATCATATATAATTTATTAAGCATGTTATTTGTCACCTAGTTAAGCAAGAGCAACCAATATTTCATTGGGGGATCTGATTTCTCAATGCTTTTAACCAATGTGGAATGGAGGTGACAGAATTGTCCCTGCAGATAGTGGCAGGATGCCAGCCTAGAGGGCAGCTGGTGGTTGACCTTGTGATGTCTTAGATTGTTGGTAGATTTTAAAGACAATCCAAAGCCCTCTGCACACTCAGAATGGGGAGTCATGAAACATGCATATGCCTTCCCTTTCTCGTGCATCTCCCTCCTGGTGTGTGTTGGGGGTACAGAATAAAAGATGGGCAAATCATGTTCCCACCATCACAGGTTCTCCCAAGGTGGCCCTCCTGCTCCAAATATTTATCAGGTGCCTACTGTGAGCAGGCACTGTTTGAAGTGGTTGCAGTGCATCAGTAAGCAAAATCAGCTGATTCCTGCCCTTGTGGAACTTACCTGCTAGCAGGAGGAGATAGGTAATAAAAAGTAGATGCAATAAATACAAAAAGGTGATAGTAGGGTGCCAGGTGATAAGTGCTATACAGTAAAACAGGAAAAAAAAGAGAAGGGCAGAGAGTATATGGAGTGAGCTAATAGCCCTTGTTTGCAAGCTGCAATGCTATTGACTATAGAGTGAGTAGCTGGCATTTTGTTAGCTGGAATGGCATTTTGCTAGCTGGAATGGCATTTGGATTTATCAATGCTATGAGGTTCTTCTAGGGCAGGAACAAACAATGAAGAAAAGGCTTGTTGTGGACTGTGCTGCTGGTTCCAAGAGGATGGTGTCATCTTCCTGCCCTGCCTCATCTATTCACCATGCTGCAAGGAACTGTGCTAAGTCCTGGTACCTTCCTGTCCCTTGTCCTTCTAAGAGGAAGGGACAGGCCTAAGTTGGAAAGGCCAGTAGACCACACCTGACTGTGGAGATGCAGAAGTGCCCCCTTCCCTTTCCAGAGTATGTCATGGAAAGCCACAGTACCAGAACGTGGCATCTGTTAGAGTCTAAGAAGCTAAGGAGAGAAGCTGCTCAGCAATACGTATAGCAGATGTCTTTATCTGGACAACTGAGGTGATGCTACTGTTTCCTCTTCAAATCCGTGCTGACCACTCCCTCAGTGTCCGGCTTTGGCTTATTTCTGGGTGGGAATATAAAACCAGACACTTCATTCTTAGAAGCTGTGGGTGAGCATCTGGAGAGAATGAACATGTTTATATCCTTTGGATTTTACTTGGCACAGAACTCTAGTCTGAAGTGTCTCATTGGTTTCATCTAAGAGGCAGTCTATGCTTCTGGTTACTGGTCACAGGTCATCCCAGTGATGGGGGAGTTAGGGAGCATTGGGCAGCACTTGGAAAACTCCATCTCTGGAAGTCACCAGTGCCACTGAAGGCAGAGCTTTGGGGACTTAGGTTTGTTAAGACTCAGTGAATGAAAGAAGAAAGGGGTTGATAGTTAGCATACAGAAAACCACAAAACTGTGTAGTACAAATCTAGTACCCATCTGACACCCAGTTATTACAATATTATTGACTATATCCTTTATGCTATACTCTACATCCTCATAACTATGTTGTAAAAATTAATTTGTACTTCCTAATCCCTTCTCCTTTTTTTACCCATATTTCCAATTCCTTTACCATCTGGAAACCACCAAAATATTTCTGTATCTATAAGTTAGTTTCTGTTTTGTTGTTAATTTTGTTCTTTAGATTCCACACATAAGCAAAATCAAAGTGCATCTGTTTTTCTCTGTCTGACACTGTACTCAGCACAATACCCTCCAGGTCCATCATGCTGCCACAGATGGGAAGAACCCATTCCCTTTCATGGCTGAGCAATATTTCATTGTATATATGTACCACCTCCTCTTTATCCATTCACCCACTGACAGGCTGTCTCCACATCTTGGCCATTGTAAATAATACTGCAATGAGCATATAGATGCATTCATCCCCTCAAAGTACTATTTTGGGTTCTTTGAATCAATACCCAGAAGAGGGATTACTGGGTCTTTTATTATCTCCTGTTGTAGCCTTTGTTTTAAAGTCTATAAGAATTGCTACCCCAGCTTTTTGGTTTGTCTGTTTCTATTTTTATAAAATAACATTTTCATCCTTTTACTTTCAATCTCTGTGTTTCTTTCAATCCGAAGTGAGTTTCTTGTAGGCAGCATATGTAAGGGTTTTGTTTTCTTATCCATCAACCATCCTTGGTTGATGTCTTGGTTCAATGTCTTGATTGAAGCATCTAATTCATTTACATAGAAGGTAATTGTTGATAGATATGTAGCTACTGCCATTTTATAATTAATAATTTTGATCTTTTTTTTTTCTGTCTTAAATAAGAAGTCCCTCTAACATTCCTTGTAATACTGGTTTGGGATGATGAACTTGTTTAGCTTTGTTTTGTCTGGGAAGTTCTTTATTTGTGCTTTGATTTTAAATAATAGCCTTGCTGAGTAGAGTAATATTGGTTGTAGGCCATTGCTTTTCATCATGTTGAATATTTTGTGCTGATCTTTTCTGGCCTGCAAAGTTTCTGTTAAGAAATTAAAAGACAATATTATGGGAGCTCCCATATGGGTTACTAGTTGCCTTTCTCTTGCTGCTTTTAGGATCCTCTCTTTGTCTTTAATCTTCAGCATTTTAATTATAATGTGTCTTGTTGTCCTTTTTGAGTTCATCTTAACTGTCTGTGGTTCCTGGGCTTGTATGTCCATTTTCTGTCCCAGGTTAGGAAAGTTTTCAGTCATTATTTTTTCAAATAGGTTCTCAATCTCTTGCTTTCACTCTTCTCCTTCTGGTACTTGTATGATGTGAGTGTTTTTATGCTTGATGTTGTCCCAGAGGTCTCTTAAATCACCGCATTTTTTTCTTTTGGATTATTTTTTCTTTTTGCTGTTCTGATTCGGTGTTTTGTATTACTGGTCTTTCAACTTACTGCTTCTATCTTCTGTTTCATCTAGTCTGCTGTTAATTTCTTCTAGTTCATTCTTCAATTCAGTTATTGCATACTTCACTTCTGACTATTTCTTTTTTTATGTTTTCTATGTTCTTTATTATGCTTGCTATCTCTTAGTTGAAGTTTCCACTAAGTTCTTTGAGTATCCTTAAAACCATTATTTTGAACTTTGTGTCTGGTAGGTTGATTGTCTTCATTTAATTTAGTTGGCTTTTTCTAGAGCATCAGTTTCCAAGTGGTGGTACCTGTACCACTAGGGGTACATGCCAAGCCATTCAGGTGTGTGTGAAAAAATCAGTAATGGCAAAAAACAAGTAAAGTAAAAAAAATGCAAAATGTTAGTTATGAAACAATAAATGTTAAGTTTGAATCACCGTTAATGGAAAAATTTCAAAATTACATCACATTAGTGAATTAGTGAGGGTGTGGCTGTGAACCCTCTCACCAAACTGCTCTTCTACAAATCATTACCCACCGTTTCAGAACAATCCATTTGTGATGTTTCTAGAACTTTCCCAAACATACAAATACATCTGTAGCCAGACAGTTTGATCAATTTAGTTACTGACTGAGTAAAAGTGTGTTCTCTTTTACCATGATTCTTTTCAAGTAGTTTTTAAATTTAAAGTTTAACATAGTTAGAGTTATTATTGCCAGTGATTTTTTAAGCTATGGGTCAGTGGTTGAAAACAGGAATGGTAAAAAACCAAAACTTGATGTGGATTATAACCATCACCATGTACTTCTCAACACTTGTCTGTAGCTATGAGTACACCCACACCGGGAGATATTTAAAAGTACATGCCTCAGATACTACACAGAAGAAAAGGCAATACTCTGAAGAGTATATTAAATATGGGTTTTCATTTGTAGGGGATGGCTGTCCTAAGCCTTTGTGTGTTATGTGTGGGGAAATATTATCCAATGGTTGCATGAAACCCTCTCTATTCATGCAACATTTAGAAAGTAAACATCCTGTGTATAAAAACAAAGAAATACATTATTTTCAGGGCTTAGAAAAGCATCCAACTCTTACTTCGTAGATGACGTCAGGAAAGAGACAATAAGAATGTAGTTGAGTCTTCATATTACATTGCTTATCACATAGCTAAATGTGGTAAAAACCACACCATAACTAAAGATTTAATTTCTCCTTGTATTAAGGATACCATTTTTTTGTATGTTTGGGGAAGAATATGTCTGCAAAATCAATACTCTCTCTTTTTCAAATAATACAATGTCTCAGCAATGTTGAAGCTGTAATAGTAGATAGAATTAGAAAATATAAATTCTTTTCCATCCAGGTCAATAAAAGTATAGGTGTTGCTGATTGATCTATTTTGCTCATCATCGTGAAGTACTTGGTAGAAAATGAAGTTGAGGTAAACCTGTTGCTTTGATACAGGCAAAGATACTTTTAATGTAATCAATGGTTATTTCATTGGAAAGGACATTAGTTGGTTGAACTGTTGTGGTGATGTACTGATGGAGGCAAGCCTATGTCAGGTTGTTTTATGGGCCTCTATGGCCAAGTTAAAGAAGTAGCTCTCTGTATACCCTGGAGTCACTTCTGCATTCGTAGACATAGTCCTGCATCCAAGCCTCTAATGAACTGAAAGATGTTCTTGATAAGGCTGTAAAAGTTGTAAATTTTATTAAGTCACAACCACGAAACTCCAGATTGTTTAAAGTGCTGTGTGAAGAAATGAACAGCACCCACAGTACATTTCTTTTGCATGTGGAGGTAAGTATCTTGTGGCAAAGTACTTACACAGATGTTTGAACTTAGACATGAAGTCCAGGTATTTTTTGAAGACAATCATTACACTCTTGCTCTAAAGTTTCAGGACAGTGATTGGCTTCAAAGTCTTGCATATTTATCAGATATTTTTCTAGAAATAAACAAACTCAACTTGGGACTTCAAAACAACTAAATCACTATATTCAAAGTAACCAATAAAATGGAATGAATGATTAAAAAACTGAACTTTTGGAAAGCATTTATTGAAAGAGATCAGCCTGAAGTTTTTGAAATTCTGCACAACTTCTTACCTGAGAATGACTTGCACCTATCCCAAAAAGTGAAAGAGAATATTGTAAGTCACTTGGAAGGTTTAAAAGTGTCCTTTTATAAGTACTTCCCTCAGTGTAGAAAAGAAAACAACTGGATTGCAGATCCCTTCAATGAAGACTTTTTCAAAAAAGCTAAACTATCAATCAATGAAAAAGAGCAGTTAATGGAACTTTCGACTGATTCTTCTTTAAATTCTGATTTTAAAAGAAAGCATCTTATTACCTTCTGGGTAGATGTCAGTGAGGAATATGAACAGCTCAGTGACAAGGCACTCAAATACCTCTTGCCATTTACTAATACTGAAGTAGTAGAGAGAGCTTTTTCTTCTCATACCTTCATAAAAAATAAGTACCACAACAAGCTCAATGCAAGACTGGATTTAAGACTGTATCTATCTTGCATCTTTTGAGCCTGATTTTAAGAAACTAAGGGCATTAAAGCAAGCTCAATAATCTCACTAACAATGTTTCAATCAGCTGATGATCTGTATAACAATTATTACAGACTTTTCAGGTAACACAAATAAATATCATTATTAATAATAAGTTAAAAGTTTGTTAAGTACTTGACCATCATTATTAATATTTAACTGTGTTACAAATATTGTAAAATTAAATCTGTGGTTTGTACTTTTAGTGTAGTAATTTTTCTTTCCTAACTTATTACTTCATTTCCAGTTTTTTACATTAAGATGGGCACTGAACAAATGTGTCAGTATTAAAAACAGCTGTTTTAAAAACAAGGAGTACAATTTATAGAAATGGGTTTAAAAGTGGTACACAAGTAGAAAAAGGTTGCGAACCACTGTTCTAGAGTTTTCTCTTGTTCTTTTATTTGGGATGTATGTTTTTTCTTTTGTTTCCTCATTTTGAATGCCTCTCTATGTTTGTTTCTGTGTATTAGGTAATCTGCCACATCTCTCAGTGTTGGCCAGGTGGCCTTATACGGTAGGTGCCATGTGGGCCCTGGTATGGTCTCCCTGGGCACCTGCTCTGGGTGTTCTAGGAGTGTCTATTGTGTGGTTTGTGTGTGTCCTCCTGTTATATTTGAACATTGATTGCTGTTGGCATATCAGGTGGATTAGCTGCATGATTTGGCTACATCCACAACTTACAGACTGCTGTGTGGGAGGCTTATACCATAGTAGAATTCACCCCAGTGGGTATTGGTGCCTGATAAGATCCCCTTTGGATCTGCTGCTTGTGGGGCTAATTGGGTGATCCTCTGCTGTTATCTGAAGCCAAACTCCAAGTATGATCATTCAGGGACTTCTTGTTAGGGGGCCTAGTGCAGGACAAGGTTACCCACTGTCTGTGACCAGTTGGGAACTACTTGGTAGGAGCTACAAAGTGATCTGAGGTTGTTCACTGCCCAGAAGACATGTGGAGGCCACAGTGTGGAGCAAGCATGGCTGCCACCAGTACTGGGTCTGGGATAGCTCTGCCAAATGTCAGGACAATCTAAGGCCACCTGCCAGCTCCTGTAAGCTGCTGATTAAACCTCGAGTGGTACAAAGTTGTGATGAGGTCTCAGTGAGTCACCAGGGTGGGGCAAGTGGAACTCACCAGCTCAATTCAGATTCAAATTTGGCCATAGGCATGAGGGAGGGCTCAACACAGAAAAGATGGCTGCATGGGAAGAGGACCCCACACAGGAAAAGTGGCCACTCTCCCTTCAGCCCTTGTCCCAAAGCCACATACCTCAGTCTGCCCCCTGTACATTTCTGATGCCCTCTGAGTCACTGCTTCTCCACTGGCACTCAGGGTGAGTGCCTATGAGTGACTGAATCTGTCTCTGGACTTTTTTTGAAGAGGACATCTGGGTTTTCCACAGCCTTCAGTGGTGATAATCCTCAATGTTTTTCACATTCAGGTATGGTGGGAGCTCCTCTTTGTGGCACCAGTACTATGGGCTGAAGAGCCTGGCGTGGGGCTGGGGTACCTTGTTCCTCTGTGGGGAGCCTCTGTGGCTGAGATACCCCTCCTGATTTTCAACTGCCACATGGAGGTTTAAGGCCAGGCCGTTTTGTGTCTCTGCCCCACCTACCAGTCTTGACGTGGCTTTTTTACAGCCTTTAGTTATAAAAATTCTGTTAAGATGGTTCCCCAGGTTGATTGTTCTATAATTTAGTTGTGATTTTAATCCATGGAGGAAAGCAGGCACAGTGTTTACCTACTCTGCCATCTTGAATTTCCTCCAAGGAGCTTTTAATAATTGCTGGTACTTAAGCCTCACCCCAGAGAATTTGCTGTAATTCACCTGGGTGAAGGCTGAAGAAAAGTTGCTCATGTTCTACAACTTGGTAAGTGATTCTCACATGTAGTTAGGGGTAAGGCTGCTGTGCTGAGAAGCCCTTCCTCACTCACTGTATACTCCTGGGTGGGTGACTTCTATGTGCCAAACTTCAGGATTTCATGAGATGAAGGGGTGTTGTCCCTGCCCTGGCCCCTCACAGGTCCTCTGGAAGATTGAATGAGACAATGGATGTGCGTGCCCTCTTCCATCTCTATTCGGAGTGAGCTGTCACACTGTAGCTCCCTCTGGTCCTGTGTCTGGACCTCTCCAGCCATCTTCTCTTCCATGGCCTGTGCTTGTCTGGATGAGAAATGCAAAGGGCATGGAGAGTCCAGCTTACATAGTGATGGAGCCAGGTTCTGTCTGCTGTGGTGAGTCCCAGGTGCCTGCTGTAATGAGGAAGGAAGGCTCTGGGCAACAAACCTGCTTTAGTGCCGCCCTGTCCACCCCCACATTATTCTGACTTATTATGTTATAATAAATTGAACGATTCCACATTATTATTTCATATTTGAGGAGATTTATAGATTGTCCTGGTGGTTGAAGAGACAGTGATTAAGGAAGCAGTGTGCTAATGAATTAGGCTCTGCACAAAGCTGTTTTAATTAATGCACAGCCCAGGGGCTGTAAACCACTTGCGATAACAAACCTGCCCATTGAAGAGTTGAACTGACAACTTCCTACAGAATAAGGTATGACAGGTGACATGGGGAAGTTATTTAAGTGGCAATTAGGGCCACTAGACTGGGTCTTCCTCCCCACCACCGGGCTTGTGATAGCAGAGCTGCCTAATACATATTTAGTTTTATCTGGAAAAGGTTTGCTACTCTCCCTGGTCCCTGCCACCCCATTCTTCTCCATCATCCTCCATCCCAGAGGCTCTGGATTTTACAATCATACTTGAACTTTTTGAAAGTTTTGCTTGATTCATATTTATGGACTAGAAGATGCCTGTTGTCCTTCACAAGGTTTTTTTTTTTTATTTTTTTTTATATAAGACAGTTCTTTTCACCCTAAACTTCTTTCAGAGTTCTGGGGATTTAGTTAAATCTGGTGTTTTTCTAAAGACTTAAAACTTTTTTTCCTCTTTCCTTTTCTTTCTTCCTTTCTTTCTTCTGTGTGTGTGTGTGTGTGTGTGTGTGTGTGTGTGTGTGTAGCAATACCTTTTGGCAACTTGGCCTTGGAGAGTTCCATTTCATCAGCTCCTCATCTGCTAAATGACCTGATGTTTCTGTTTGGAGGTGCATGGGAAGTTGCTGGAGCCAGTCAGGGTCTGCACAGCAAGTCTCAAATATTCTTCATCTTTGTCACACAGCTCTGTGGCCCAGGGATTCTCAGTAAATGCTGGGTCCTGACAAATTAAGTCCAAAGGGTACCAGTAACACAATAACTGCACTCTGTTTCTTTAATGGTTTTCTGCCAGAATTTGATGTTTGGAGACGTGAAACATTGTGATAAGATGGCTTTTCAGTGAGTTGATAGCAGTGATGCTTTCTGCCATGAGACAGAGTAGTATGACTAGCACTAATAATAGTGACTCTAATAACAAAAGCAATACAACTACAATAAGAGATAAAAATCCAAGCCAACAAAATGATTTGAGAAAAAAAATAATGAAGTAAGATTTACTGAATTAACTCTTTCATTTAGCAGACACGTCAACAGAGCCAATGCATGGAAAGAACATAATCATGAGTGTGACTCTGGTGACAGAGTTGAATTAGACACAGAGATTGTGGAACAACCAAGCAAATTCGGTCAGGTGAAGTCTGACAATTAAGTTGCAGAACTCCTTCTAGAAAAGTACTACATAGCTCACTGATGAATATCACTATGGTCACCTTAGAAAAACTCCCACTGAGAAGCTATGCACTGACACCAGCACCTAGTCCACCCTTCAAAGCAATTTTGAAACTCTTTTTCTGAAATGGCCATCAGGGCTGTCATTGTATGAAGCATGATGTCCTGAATGTCATCAAAATGTCTTTTTTTCAATATTTTCTTTATCTTTGGATAAATAAAAATCATTGGAAGCCAGATCAGGTGAGTAGGGAGGGTGTTCCAATACAATTATTTGTTTACTGGCTAAAAACTCCCTCACAGACAGTGCTGTATGAGCTGCTGCATTGTTGTGATGCAAGAGCCATGAACTGTTGGCAAAAAGTTCAGGCTGTTTTTGTTTAACTTTTTCATGCAGCCTTTTCAGCACTTACAAATAGAAAATTTGGTTGACTGTTCAGTTGGTACAAAATCATAATGAAAAATCCCTCTTAAATCAAAAAAGGATAGTGACATCATTTTGACTCTTGATTTAGACTGATGGAACTTATTTTTGTCATGGAGAATTGGCTGATTTCTGTAGTGCACTTTGATACTTTGTTTTAGGGTCATATTGGTACACCCATGTTTTATCACCAGTAATAACACAGCCCAAAACCTTGTCTTGGCTCTCCAAAACGTCTTGGTAAACTTTGACTCTCCTTTGCTCACTGAGCTTCTTTGGGACCATTTTTGCACATATTTTTCTCATGCCAAGATTTTTAGTTAGGATTTTCCTAGAAACCATCAACAAAGCAAAGAAACAACTAACCAAATAGGAGAAAATATTTTTGAACAATGCCTCTGATAAAGGGCTAATATCTTAAATATATATAAAGGACTTGTACAACTCAACAGGAACAACAATAACAACAACAAAGCCAAATAATCCAATTAAAAAATAGGCAGTGGACCTGAACAGACAATTCTCCCAGGAAGACATGCAAATGGCCAACAAATACATGAAAAAAATGCTCAAGTTCACTAGCTATCAGGGAAATGCAAATCAAACACACGATGAGATATCACCTCAAAGCTGTAAGAATGGCTATTATCAACAAGACAAGGAACAACAAGGGTTGGAGAGGCTGTGGAGGAAAAGGAGCCTTTGAACACAGCTGTGAGACACAGATACACTAAGGTTTAGAAACATTACCAAGTTGTTTGTACAGAGCTGCCAATGTAAGCACATGGTGGCAGGTTTGTGAACTTAATTGTCAGATTAATCTTAGTGGCTCATCTGCTACATATCTCAAGGAATTTGTACAATCCAGAAGAGATTTCTGGATGCCCGCCATGTAACCCAGACAGGTTTATTTCAGCAATAACTTATTATTGATTCTGGTATCCTATCTGCAAGGACTCCTAAGGGAAAGGTCATCACATAAGACAAAGGGCCCAGTCCTCCTAGCATTGAAGTTCTTGTAGTGTTTGAAGAATAGATCTCCCAGTCAGGTGGGTCAAAGCCACATTCTAGCTGGGTAAGTCAGACATGTAGAAGCAAGTACAGTGGTACCTTGGTACTCACTGTCAATTGGATCTAGGAGGTGTGATGAGTACCAAAAACACTGACTACCAAACAAATATTTCTCATAAAGAATAATGTAAATAAAATTAATGCATTCCCAAACCAAAAATATACAAAATAATCACAGAAGCTAAGATAAGACTGCAAGGGGATGTGCACAGGGCAAGAGCTACCACATAACTAACATGTGCCCCTTATTTCAACTGGAAAGCATAGCGAGTCACGAGGCAATTAATATAGACAAGTTCCACAAATATCCAAAATTAGAAATGAAAGGGGAGAAATTACCACTGATACCACAGAAATACAAAGAATTATAAGAAAATATTATGAAGGACTTTATGCCACTAAATCTAACAACCTAGAAGAAATGGACAAGTTTCTAGAAACTTATAGTCTACCTAGACTGAACCAAGAAGAACTGGATAATCTAAATAGACCAATCAATAGCAAAGAGATTGAAATGACTATCCATAATCTCCCTAAAGGCAAAAGTCCTGGACCAGATGGTCTCACCAACAAGTTCTACCAAGCATTCAAAGAAGAATTAACACCTTTCCTTCTCAGACTCTTCCAAAAAAATTGAAGAGGAAGCAATACTTTCTAATTCATTCTATCAAGCCAACATTACCCTAATACCAAAGGCTGGCAAAGACGACACAAAAAAAGAAAACTATAGACCAATATCTCTGATGAACACAGATGCAAAAATCCTAAACAAAATATTAGCAAATAGATTACAACAATGCATCGAAAAGATCATACATCATGATCAAGTGGGATTCATCCCGGGAGCACAAGGATGGTTCAACATACGAAAATCAATCAATGGGATACACCACATAAACAAAATAAAAGATGAAGACCATATGGTCATATCAATTGATGCAGAAAAAGCTTTTGACAAGATATAACATCCATTTATGATCAAAACACTAAATAAAATAGGTATAGAAGAAAAGTATCTCAACATAACGAAGGCCATATATGACAAACCCTCGACTAACATCATACTGAATGGGGGAAAGCTAAAGCCCATTCCCCTAAAATCAGGAACAAGACAGGATGCCCCCTGTCACCACTGCTATTAAATATAGTACTGGAAGTTCTAGCCAGAGCAGTCAGGCAAGAGAAAGGAATAAAAGGTATTGAAATTAGGAAGGAAGAGGTCAAATTATCACTATTTGCAGATTACATGATCGTTTATATAAAAAATTCCAAAGATTCCACCAGCAAACTATTAGAAACAAGAAATGAATACAGTAAAGTTGCAGGATACAAAAATCAATGTATAAAAATCAACAGCATTCCTATATATAAACAACGAATCCTCAGAAAAAGAAATGAGGGAGTCAATTCCTTTTGCTATCACAACAGAAAGAATGAAATACCTGGGAATTAACTTAACAAAGAACGTGACAGACTTATACACAGAGAACTATAAGACACTTTTGAAAGAAATTGGAACAGACTTTAAGAGGTGGAAAAATATCCCCTGTTCATGGATAGGAAGACTTAACATTGTTAAAATGGCCATTCTGCCCAAAGCAATCTACAGATTTAATGCAATACCCAT
>PVJL010019499.1:0-13777 GCA_004026885.1 Lyroderma lyra | reverse complement strand
CCACACACCCCTTTCCATTGTTTGGGAATTTTTGTATCTCAGGGTGAAAGCTCCTCCCCACTTCTTTCCTGCAGGATTCTTCTGAAAAGGGCCAAAGCTGCATAATAATACGATTTTGGGAAGCAGGGCCTGTGGTTGAGGATTTCTCCCCTTTCAATTTCAGAATGGCTGATAATGGGCCAGGGCTTACTCCTAGATTCAGGGCACCTGTTAATGGTGCCCCTTAAAAGTAAGTTGCCTTTCCCAAATTCCTCTCTCTTTATGTTTTTAATTTAGAGGCAGCTGATAATGGACCGGGACAACCCCTCCCCTCCTGCTTTCATCTACCTTCCTGTCCACTGTCAGTTATACTGTCTTATTTGGGTTCTGCCAAAAGCAGGCTAAGCAAAAATAGGAAGTTGGTATTAAGGACTTTGTTTAGTAGGGGATCTCAGGAAGTATGAATTGAAGCAAGGAAAACAAAAATGCATTAATGAATGAGTGGCTTACTGCTATGGGCAAACAAGAATTGATGTAGAGTGCACTACAAAATTGTTCCTTCCACGAGTGAGGAAGCTAGGCCGTTTTCCCACAGCTCTCATACCTCATTGATGTGGTTATTCTGGGCTATTATAACCCTGCCCCACTGGGTCTCAGTGGTCTGAGCACATCCTGAGATCAGGGAAAGTCTCCAGGCAAAGAGACACAGGTGCATGAAATACAATGGCCTTGGCATATAAAGGAATTCTGAATGAAGCTGCAGGTGACCTCAGGAGTGGACTGAGGAGATATAAGCAGAATGTCAACAAGGTTGATCATTGAAACCAATAAAATAATCTCGTGTGTGTGTGTGTGTGTGTGCGTGCGTGCGTGTGTGTGTAATTTCAGTAGAATAAAAGAAGGTTCAGAAAGTAAGTAGTTTCAAAAGAATAAAATACAGAAAAAAATTATGATTTTTCTCTTACTTTTATAAACTTTCTACCACTTGGTGGCAGTATACTAAAGTTTAGGAGGTTGAAACTAAAAAAAAAAGGAGTAGTAATAATAATAACGATTTGAAATGACACCAAATATCTCATGATAATAGCTGAAAAATAAATTCCCCAAAATATGCCCTTTTCCAGTTGGAAATTAAGCTACTGTTACTATAATGTAAGTTTTCAGAAAGATTTCTTTCTCTAATGTCCCACAACCCCTTCCCATCTTTACATCTGTCATAGGATCATGAATTTACTATTACAATGCAGTGAGACTATTGAATTAATACTTAAGCCACTCTCTCACTTCGTATGCTTCCTTACTTTCTGCTGCTATGGAGGCTTAATTTGTCTCTGCATTGGCATTCCTTATAGAAACAGGAAGATCTTTTTTTTTTTTTAGTAAGAGAGGATTTATTTTCCTAATCAAAATCCTGACAAAACATTATTATAAATGCTGATATCTATAATTATTTTTATGTATTCACTTTTGTATTATAAACATAAACATTATGTTTGTAAACATTTCCTCTTAAGCTACTTAGAATGATTTACTTAAAATCCTATTGATTAAATTTAAAGTTTGTATCAAATGCCATTAACTTTTAATTAAACGTAAAATTAAATATTGATAAATTGTTATTAATTCTAAAAGGATTGATATTCTCTCAACCTACTCTTTTACTTCCTTTAGGTTTTCTCCTACTGATTTGATTGTTTCAGTTTCATCTCTTTCTCTTCTTCTTAAATGTTGGTATAATCCAAGGTTCTGCCTTCAAACTTCTATTTTTCCCTCAAACTAAGCACTTCCCCTAGACAATTTCACCTGTACCCAAAATTTAAGTCTTCTACTTACTGATGATTCTTAGATTTTTATTTTTAGCCCTATTTCTCTCTGAAGCTCCAGTTTCATTTTGTGATTGCCTACTAAACATTTCCACTTGAGATACCATAGATATTGCAAATTCAACTCATCTGCAAGTTAATCTATGTCCTTTCTCAAATGTGCTCCATCCCACATCCCTTATCTCTTTCACCTGGTCCTTGAGAACTAAATATTGGAATCATTTTAATTTAAATGCTACTACTACTACTACTATTACTATTATTATTATTAATTATTATTGATCGAGTGCCTATCTTGTCCCAGACACTATCTTTTATGTGTATTACCTTATTTAATGCTCAAAACAAACCTATGAGGTAAATACTATTGTTAATACCATTTTACAAATGAGGAAACAGGGACTTTTCCACAGCTACATGTCTGGTAAGTAGAAGACCTCAGATTTAAATTCAGGCAGTGTATTTTCAGAGTCCATACTGTTAATCCACACTGTTAACAATAATAGCACCAAATATCCATATGTTTCTAAATATTTTCTCACCTCCTTTGGAATTAGGTTGAGACTTCCTACCTAGTTCTGGCCAATGGGAATGAAAGTGATGTATGTCTCTTCCAGATCAAGGCACTTAAGAAAGGGTATTCTTCTCAACCTTTATTTTTTTCCTCAGCTATAGCAAACTTAAAGGTCATGAATTCCAGAAGATGGCAGTTCTACAAATTGGAGGATACACATCATGAGAAAAAAAGAAGAATTGTATTAAGCTCTGGAGATTATAGGCTTTGATATTATCACAGCGTATCCTCGCCTATCCTGACTACTACTAGCAACCTGCCAGCAAATCCCTCCCTCTTCTTCACTGTGCTTGTTTAATTGATCACCAAATCTTTTCATTCCTCCTTAATTCTACTTTCTGTTCTTCCCACAGTGTCTAAGGCTAAGCACTCATATTTCTCTAATTGGGATGGTTACCAAAGCCTTCTAAACAACTAATCTTCTCACCTTCACCTTCAATTCATACTACACAATGCTACTAGGATGACCCTTCTAAAATAATACTATATTTATGCCCTATCCTTACTTAACATTTTTAAATAACTCCTATTCTCCACCAGATAATGTCCAAACTCTTCAGCAGCAGATAAAAGATCCTTGTTAAGCTTGATAACAACGATCTCAGTGCACTACCCTCAGGTACCTAAACACACTTATTATAGTCCAATGTTCTATTATGCTGCTCCTTCTGGGACCGCCTCTTTTAAGTACTTTTTGAAACTCAACTTAGTTGTTGCCTTTGAGGAAAAAATTTTCCCTAACATTTTATTCTATCTCCTCTTTTCTGTGCTCTCATGGATCATGCCTGACCTCTTTTCTAGCCTTTATACCATTGCGTTGTAGCTCTTTGTTCCCACGTCTGTGTTTATTTCACTGTGTCTTATTTAGGTTAATATCTTTACTATCATGCACAGTTGTCTAGCACATATTAGATAATTAAATATTTGTTGAATGAATTAATGAATACAGGAATGAATGAATGAATTATATTTTTAGCTATAATGTATTTCCTAGATGGGCTGCAGGGATCACTAAAATAGTCGCAAAACTGTGTTCTCTGTAGCTAGTTTGTAAAAATGGCCCCCAATGACCCATGACTCCCAGGATTCACACATGTATGTAAACCATTTCCACATTGAATCTGGGCTGGCCCTATGACCACTTTTAATCAATAGAATGTGGCAGAAATGACACTGTGTGGTTTCTAAGGTTGGGCTTAAGATATCTGCGGCTTCCAACTTCTTTGCTTGAGATAGTCCCTTTTGGAAACCAGCCACAGAGAAGCCATGAGAAAATAAAAAAGAAAGAAAGAAAAGCCATGAGGAGGAAAACTGAGGCACTCTGGTCAACAGTCCCCGCTGATTTCCTAGATGTCGGGCATCGTGAGCTGCTAGCCATGCGACTATCATGGATATACCAGACCAGTTGAGCCACAGATGACTGAAGCCCCAGTCAATATTATGTGAGGCAGAGGAACCTCTCAGCTTAGCCCAGTCAACTCCACCTCTCTTATTCTGGCTTGATGTAATCTCATTAAAAAAAAATACATACATATATATATATATATATATATATATATATATATACATACACATATACATATATATATATATATACACACATACACACACACACACACACACACACACACACATATGGATAAATTGACAATTTACAAAATTGTTTTACCTTTCATTTATTTCCTGTGCATGCAATGACAAAAACAACAAATTCTGCTGTTTCTGAAGTTTTTGACACAGCTACTATTCCCTACCAATGTTTATGCTAATACTGCTATCAAGTTATGTTGAGAATGCAGGTGTCTATGCTGATATGTGGTCTCAGGTCACTACAAGAGTTGTCATAAATGCTGCTGACCTCTTGCACTTCTGTGTCCCACAGAGATCATTGTGGAGCAGCCCTTCAGATTTACTCAGTTTTATTGCATCTCTTTTACACTAAGACTCAGGCATGAATCCATGGGGTATGGCCCAATAAATAATCTGAGAGATAGACAGATGGACAGAAATAATGCTACATTCAAAATCATTTCTCTTCCTTTATGCTGGCCCACTGTCCTTCAGCCATACTTCTGTGCCATGACATTGCCTACTCTTGGATTGATATCTTTTCGGAGGCACCAAGGTCCTTCATGTAAAGAGATCCTAGGATACGAATTCCAGCAGACCTTCAGACATGCCCAGACAAGACTGAAACCAAGAGGCTCAACAAGCCCAGATTCTAGGGAATTAAGACTGGAGACATTTTTTGTTTTTTTTAAATCAGTGTAGAATACCTCTTGTCTCCCCACCTTTGTTTGCTAACAGCTACCCTTTCCTTTGGGGAAATTGCCCTTCCTCCTTTCCAATCAACTGTGGTTCAACTGTCAATTTTGGTACATTTCCCCACCCTGGCCCATCGAGATGGAAATACGACCCTGTTTTGGTCAATCACAGTTGGTACCTCTCTCTAGGAAAAGGAATTATGCTGAAGGATGAGTACAGGCCCCAAACAGGGCAATCAGAAACTTCTCAGAGACTTTTTTTCAGGAAGAGATTCATTCTTTCTTGAGGCTAGAATAAGAAGGTTGTAATCTTGGGCTTCTTTGTGGAAAATACTTGGAGGCAATCATGATGCCTAGAAGAATTTAGCAGATGAGAGATGAATGATGAAAAAGAGAGTGAGTCCTGGTTGGGTCAAGTTTAAAGCTTCTCTACCTGAAATTACCTGCACTGCACGGAAATTCTATCCATTCTATAATAGACCCCATTTTTCTTCGATTAATTTCCATTTTTTTACTTGGCTTGTTTGAGTTTGATTTCTGTTCATTATAATTTAAAAATACTGACAACTGCAAATAAAAGCACAGCAAAATGATAAAAATATTTTTTGTTATCTGCAAGTCATTTACAAGTCATTTATATTCATAATGAGAAAATGACTTAAAGTTAAAAGAGCTGAAGTTGCAGTATATTTGAAGAATTATCTAATAAGAAATCAATGTGCTATCACTTGTGGTTACTATGATCTGATGAGGTTAACAAATTGTTCAAGGAAAGGAAATTTGATTTTCAGAGTTTTTTTATAATGGGCAAATTTATGAAAATATGATTTGTTGGAGCAAAACAACAATTTTAAAAGTCATCTCAGCTTTACTAAATTTCTCTTGCACCTTCCATTTGAAATTTGGGAAAATATCTTTATAATTTTGCCATTTACAAAAGAAAATTAATGACAACATGAAGAAATGAAATTCTCGGAGAGTTATTTACTATTGAACAATGCTGTGCTCTGGGTTTAATGAAGTGTTCTATCAGTTTTTAGAGTGAACCATGAACAAAAATTTAATTCTTACATATGGAATAATTTTCTTATTTAACAGTTGATTAGTAAGAAGGAAATCTCAGCAAAATATAAAGGATCTTATAAACAAGACTGTAGCAAGGACCACTTATGAAATATGAAAAGTATACAGGTGTCTAAAGAAGACTAATTAATTAATTAATTAATTAATCATCCAAGATTTATTTTGTCAAATGATTTACACTACAAATTGCCTTTGTATAGTGTTTTTGTAAGTGTGAAAACTGATTTCCCACTACTGTGATAAAAAGGAGGCACCAAGAAGAAATATCCTGAAAGAGACAGTTAACATATCTCCTAAGTTAAAATAATGGAATCCTACTTGCAAATTGTGAATGGTGAAAGCTGTGAATTTCTCAGTGTTTGCTTAAACCACTGTAGTCTCACAGAATTTAATATTAAATTGCATAAGCTTTACCACCGACTGAAACATGAAATGGAAATGCTCACAGGTTGCTGGAAGATTCTACTGAGAGAAATAGTTGACAAAACAAACAACTGCTTTTTTTGTTTGTTTCAATAGAAGTTTAGTTACATGTACAGTGCTAATGACTTCAGCATTTTACTCTTTTTTTCTATGTAAACTTGTGTTCTATTTTATTTGAGAATTTTTTCATTCCGTAATGGTATTAGATTTTTAGTGTGGGAGGGAGCAAAGCACTGAACTCAGTATAAGAACTTTGCCTCATTTCATTTCTTACTCCCCTAACCAAGACACTAACAATTATTAAATATTAATGCTTATGTGCCAGACAGTGTGATGTACATTTGATAAACATACTCTCATTTCATCCTCCCTCAAAACCTATATAGTATGTATCATTTTACAGAGAAGAAAACTGAGGGGTAAAAAAGGTTTGTGACTTGTCTGATGTCAGTCAACTAGTAAATGGTCAAGCTAGAACTTAAACTCAAGTCTCCCTATCTCCTTGATATTTATTTCCCTTCCCCACTGTTACATGCTAATGTCTTTGTTTCCCAGATACAAGATGAGAAAGTTTAAGGCATGACCTACCCTTAAAGAAGCAGCAATTAGGAAAAGAGGTATTAACTTGAAATCCCCAAAGATACTTTTTTTTTGAAACTTAACTATACGAGTTTATGCGAAAATCATATTATTTCAGGTTAATAATAACTTTTATTGGTTCTCCTTAGAAATGATATCTACAAAAGTCCTAGTAGAGTGCTTGTTACATTGTAATGAATGGTTAACTAGGTCTCTTCCATTTGCTCTCAACGTTAACATTTGGGGATTAATAAAATTCACAACTTTAGACTTTCCTGTGTTAGTATCTGTGCATTAATTCACCAGTGGACACCTATTGTCTTGTTTGTCTAACATCCAATCTTCCTCTGGGAAACATTTCACACATCCACCCTGGGGAAGATTAAATAATTTGGCCCCATCCACCCCCAACCCATGCATCGCATTCAGACTAAAGCTTCACTGTGGGCAGAAACTATTTCTCTGCCCCTTGACTTAGTGCTTAGCCATTCGACTTGCTTTGACCAATGGCATGTGTTAGGATGGTTCTGAGACTAAATTTCAGAGGTCTCCCATGTGTCCTGGCTAGCTTACTGCCTCCAGAAGGAGGATGTCCACTATGTGGAATACAGCCATCTTGTCACCACAGCCTAAAGTAGAGCTGTCACAGCCATTATGCAGATCGGTAGAAATAAATGAAAATTATTTTAAACCACTAGTTTGGGCTGCTTTGTTATATAGCATTAAAGTGGTAATAGCTAAGTGATAGCTTCCATCCCACTGTACTCGCAATCATATGGTTTCCACAGGGCTTATCAGGTTCCTCTTATAAGATGTGACCCCTTGTAAGACCTTTTACAAGATCCTGCCATCAGGTGGTCCAAGAGGCCACTGGGTCACCTAGAGCGCCTCTCAATATTTTGAATGTGGAGAGAGTGCATCAGGGACTCTTTCTGTGGCTGAGAGTCTAAGGTGTAAAACTTGGGAGTTAATATCAGTCATGTGGGCCACTCAATGAGAAAGGTGAGTCAAGAGGCAGAGGGTGACACCTAGGGGCTTTTTAGAATCCTTACTGCAGTTAATTCTTAAGGCTCTGCGGCATCCTTACTCTTTTTTAGGCTCTCTGAACCAAAAAATTCTCCTCTGTGTGCCTAAGCTGTTTTGATTTGGTTTGATTGCTTACAATTGATCATTTTTCTTTTTATATTGTGGTAAAAAAAGTAACATAAAATTTACCATCTGAGCTATTTTTAAGTGTGCAATACAGTAGTATTAACTGTATGCCCATTGTTATGCAACAGATCTCTAACATTTTTCATCTTTCAAAACTGAAGCACTATGTCCACTGAATAATAGCTCCATTTTTCTCCCCATCCCTAACCCTGGTGACCGTCCTTTTATTTTCTTTCTTTCTTTCTTTTTTTTTTTTTTTTTTTTTTGGTGAGGGTAGTTCCCTGGCTGGGAATCAAACCCAGACCGGGGCAGTGAGAGCACTAAAGCCTAGCCACTACATCAGCAGGGAAGCCCCATTCTACTTTCTGTTTCTATGACTTTGACCATTTTAGATACAAGTATATCATATAAGTGAAATCATGCAGTATTCATGCAGTATTTCACTTAGCGTAATGTCCTCAAGTTTTATCAATGTCGTTTGTAACATATGACAGGATTTCCTTCTTTCTAGGGCTGCATAATATTCTATTGTATGAATACAATTTTAAATTCATTTATCCATCAATAGACATTTAGATTGCTACCACCTCTTAGCAAATGTGAATAATGATGTAATAAACATGAGTATGCAAATATACACATTTTCTTGGTGAATTCAAACTAATAATTATTTATGTACTCTCTGCTTCTCCAGTTTTGGAGAAAATAATAAAAACAAACAACAATATGGATGACACTAACATGGTTTGGAGACATGAATATCCATGAGTGAAACACACTCCTACACAGGGCCTTTGCCCATACTATACTTTCTACCTGTCAAAATTCCATCCTACCCTTATTTTAGGGACTCTCTTAAATGCTATGTCCTCTATGGAGCCTTCTAAGATGTTCCCAATAGAGAATCACTTTCTTTAACTTGAACTTCCATGAAGAATCTTTCTCTGTCTCTTACTATGTTTTTTTTTATCTTGTTCTCCATTTTCAGTTGTAATCTTTCTGAATAAAAAGACAGTATCTTATTCATATTTCTATTTCCCAAATTACTCTATCAAGTGTTTTACACACAATAGACAATAAATATTTGTGAAATTGAGTGGTCCCCCACCCAAACCCCTGAGGTAAAACTAGATCTCTCTTTTGTTAGAGCAACCCACATTTACTCTAATCCACCACTTTATACTGGAGGTTCATTATTTCAATCATTACCCATAATTTGACTGAAATTAAAACTCTAAATTAAAATCAGATGAATGACTCAGGCAGCTTGTTTTTTAAAGGTCAAAGTATTTGCTGCCAAAAGGCCAATAGGCTGAATTTAATTATCCTTCAGATTAAAGTCTATTTTAGCTTCAAATTTCTTTAGTTTTGTGATTTATATTGTCAATTATTTTTCACTATAAATAAATTAATGTCCTGGTAACCTTTTTTGGGAGGAGGGTCGGGGGGGAGTAATTCCCTGGCTGGGAATCGAACCAAGGCTGTGGCATTGAGAGCACTGCCGAAGCCTAGCCGCTACACCACCAGGTAACCTGAACCCCTCCTGATAACCTTTCAAAAAAGAGTTATTAGAAAATTTACCTTGGTTTATTTTTCCTGAGATCTTTACATAGACGTGTTCTGGGTTCAGTCCTAGGACTTTTTCTCTTTTCTTTTCTAGTTTATATCTACTTTCTTGGTAATCTCATTCATGTTTGTAACTTTAAATTCCATCTGTGTACAGATGACACTCAATTTTGATTCTGCTTGTATCTCTTCCCTGAATTCCAGAATGATAAGACAAATTGCCTGTTAAAAATCTCTGTCTGAATGCATAGTAGTAGGCATTCTAAACATGTCTCAAAACAAATTCCTAATTTTCTTCCCATTCCTCAGCAAAGTATTATTCTTTTCCTATTTTATCCCATCTCAATTAATGATCACTTTACCCAACCTTTCTAGTTGCTTAGATCAGAATTAGTGTTGGAGTCAAATTATTATCACTTCTCTATTTAAAACTCTACAGCGGCTTATCTCCATCATCAGAAGGGCCAAAGGCCTCCTGGAGCCTTACAATATTGCCCGCTGCTCCTCACAGCAGTTATATCTCTAAACTCATTTCCTTCTGGTTTAATTCCTGTTATTCTCCCCTTTCTTACCTTGCTTGTTCCACAGTGGCCTCAGTACTGGACCTCTAATGCACTCTGGAGCTTCTTTTCTTTCTCCCTTCACCTCCCCCCTCTATTGCTCTGTCTGCCTGAAGCACTCTCCTTTAAATCAACCCCATGCCCCCCCACCCTCACGTCTACCAAATTTTTGCTCAAATGTTATATTTCAGCAAGAACTTCTCTGAGCGTATTGAATTCTGCATTTTCTGCTTTATTTCTGTCCAAATGCTACCATCACCTAATACTAATAAATAAGTATTTTACTTATTTATTTTACTTACTATCTATCCCCTCACACTAAAATGTAAGCTCCATGAGGGCTAAATTTTTGAGTTTTGTTTACCCCTTTATTCTCAGTGCTGAAACAATTACTAGAACATAGTAAACACTCAATAAATAGTTCTTGAATAAATGAATATTCAAAAAGTATACGAGATCAGACAATTAATTTCGTAAACACATCCTAGAAAAAGTGCTACATACCTCATTGTTGAATAGCACTATGGTCACCTTCAAAGGACTCCCCTTGGGAAGCTATGCACCAATGCCAGCACCTAGTCCACCCTTCAAAGCAATTTTGAAACTCTTTTTCTGGAATGTTCATCAGAGCTGTCATCATCCCCAAAATTTGACAATTAAGTTTGCAAATTTGCCACCATGTGCTTATGTTGGCAGCACTGTACACAAACAACTCAGTAAGGTGTCATAACCTTGGCAAGCACACAGTGGCAAGTTTGTGGACTTAATTGTCAGATGACGATTAAGGCTGTACCTAGACGGTACACACCTAGGCTATAGGGTACAGCTTATTGCTCCCAGATTACACACCTGTTCTGCGTGTTAGTGTACAAAACACCACCAGATGAAATCAATCCCAAGAGAAAACGATGTAATCAAAGGACAGTGAACACAAGATGTATGAGCCCACTGCCAACCTGACAGTGCACACTGTTTTATAGCAAATATTTTTTTATCAGTAGAAAGAGTACATGCTAAAATAATGATAAAAAGTATAGTATAGTAAATACATGAAATAGTCATTTATGATCAAGTATTATGAACTGCACATAATTGTATGTGCTATACTTCTATATGGCCAGCATCACAGTAGGTTTGTTTACACGCACCACAAACATGTAAGTCATGCATTGCACTATGTCATCAAGATGGCTATAGTGTCACTAGGTGATAGGAATTTTTCAGCTCCATGATAAACTATGAGACCACCATCATGTATGTGGTCTGTGATTGACCTAAATGTGTTATGTGGTGCATAACTGTATATGGGTAAAATGGCAGAGAAAATATGCCCAAGTGAAGGAAACGAGGTTCGTATGATTCTCTAAAAATTTAGTTTTCTGCAGGGGGTACTCTACACAAATTTTCTTAGTGCACTGTGGCACTTTTGGTGATAAATGAGTAATTTTCACAGATAAACGTTTTCATGTAATAGTCATGTGCTTATTTTAATATATATTACAAAAACTAAAGCTAGCATTTTACAACTGGGATTTTCTGGATGTGGCTTTTTAGGATGAGGCTAAAGCAGGCAGAGCTGTAGTGATTGTGTATCATATGAATCACAGGAGCAGGACTCAGGTCTGCCTGTGAGTGCTGTGACCCTCCACAACTGAATCTTCTCCTGTAACTGTTCAAAGAATACATAACTTGGACAATGCTGATCACTAGTTTGTTTTCTTGCACACTGAATTTTCAAGCTCATTCCTGCATACATCTCAGCACTAAATTGAAATGTCGTACTCCACGAAGCTGACAATTGTTAAGTACTGAAATGGTTGCCCTGAAAGCATAATCTATTCACTGCACCAGCAAAAACAAAACCAAAAACCAAAACCTGAACACATACTTCAACTGAAGAATAGTATTTAATGATGCTTTTCAAATTGTCAATTGTATCAACTCTTAATTCTCAGACTTTTCTTTTCAAAAAGATGAACAAAAGCAAGGGAAACAACTGAAGATCATTAGTTTTCATGCAGACAGGTCCTCACTCTAAATCTTTCTGGAGGAGACCTTCAACATTCAAAATCATTTGCATAAATAGACTTGCATATCTGACTATCTTATTGATATCTTTGTTGAATTGAACAGTCTAAAATCACTCTTATAATTCAAGGTTTCATTAGAATTATAAGTGAAGGCCAACTGAGTGAGAGACCTGCAAAACAGAGTGATGGGTGTGCGCCTTGATCATGCTGAGTTTTTTCTTTTTTATTTGAATAATTCTCTAAAAATATTTTGAACATCAAGAAATACTTCATAGGTATTTTCTCCCACTAATTGACAAGAATGAGTAGACAAAATGACTTTTTTCTATTACCTTCTATCATTTACAGCATTTGATATGAATTTTTCATCCAAGCCAATAATAATAATAAATAATAAATATCAGTATTAATAATTATTATTATAGCAATAAACATCTACATTAAATCTATAAGGGTCTCAAATAAATGACCTAAATTTATACCTCGGTCAACTAGAAAAAGAACAAACTAAACTCAAAGCTAACAGAAGGAAGTAAATAACAAATACCAGAGCAGAAATAAATGCAACAAATTAGAAAAACCATAGAAAAGGTCAACAAAACTAAGAGCTCTTCTTTTTAAAGATAACAAAATTGACAAACCTTTATCTAGACTAAGAAAAATAAAAGGGAATCTCAAATAAATGAAATGAAAAAAGAGACATTACAATTGATACTGCAGAAATACAAAGGATCATAAGAAACTGCTACAAACAATCACATGCCAACAAAGTGGATAATCTAGAAGAAATGGATAAATTCTTTGAAACATACAACCTACCAAGACTGATCATGAAGAAATAGAAAATCTGAACAGACTGATAAATAGTAAGGAAATTGAATTAGTAATCAAAAACCTTCCAAGAAAGAAAAGCCCAGGACCAGATGGCTTCACTGATGAATTCTACCAAACATTTAAGGAGAATTAATACCAATATTTATAAAACTTTTTCAAAAAATTGAAAAGGATAGAATACTTTCAAACTCATTTTACAAGGCAGAATTATCCTGATACCTGAGCCAGACAAAGATAAGCAAACATAAGCAACTATATCAAACTAAAAAGCTTCTGTATAGCAAAGGAAGCAATCAACAAAATGAAAAGACATCCTATAAAATGAAAGAAAATAATTGCCAACCATATATCTGCTAGGGGTTAATATTTTAAAATATATAAGAAATATATACAACTCAACGGCAAAGACTCCAAATAATCTGGTTTTAAACTGGGCAAAGAACTCGAATAGACATTCTTCCTAAAAAGATATACAAATTGTGAACAGGTACATGTAAATGAGCTCAATCAACATCACTAATTATTAGGGAGTACAAATCAAAATCACAATTAGATAGCTCTTACCTATTAGGAAGGTTGTTATAGATAAGACAAGAGATGGCAAATGCTGGTGAGGATGTGGGGAAAAAGTATCCCTTGTACAGTGTTGGTGGGAATGTAAATTGGGGCAAGCACTATAATAAATACGATAGTGTGAAGGTTTCTCAAAAAATTAAAACTACCATATGATCCAGCAAACCCACTTCCAAAAATATATTAAAAGAAAGAAAAAGCAGGATCTCAAATATACACCTGCACTCCCATGTTCATTACAGCATTACAATAGCCAAGACACGGAAACAACTGAAGTGTCTGTTGACAAATGAAAGGATAAAGAAAATGTTACACACACACACACACACACACACAC
>PVJL010019498.1:0-13907 GCA_004026885.1 Lyroderma lyra | reverse complement strand
CAGGGCTCCTGGGGCGGGGCTCTCGGGGGCGGAGACCTGTGGGCGGGGCTCTGGGGCGGGGTTCCTGGGGCAGGGCTCCCGGGGGCGGAGACCTGGGGCCGGGACTCCCGGGGGCAGGGCTCCTGGGGGCGGGGCTCCCGGGGGCGGGGCTCAGGCACAGGACTGGAGCTAGGCGTACCGGGGCTGATGCCAGTGAGGGAGCAGACCACCGGCAGCGAGGGGCCCCGCGTGTGGGGTTCTAGACACGCTGCGCTGTGAGGCGGTCGGGGGGCCTGGCAGGAATACTCGGAGACTGAGGAGGAGGCAGGGCCTTCGAGCTTCCTGTTCCAGAGCGCTCTGAGCTCCGGACCCCCGGCCTGTCCCTCTGCTGGTCCGCTCAGCATCCTCCCGTCCCCTGGACCTGCTCCTGCCGGCTCTTCCCTCTGCTGGTCCGCTCAGCATCCTCCCGTCCCCAGGACCTGCTCCTGCCGGCTCTTCACATCCAGTCGCTAACCAAGGCGTCTCCCTCTGTCCCTGAAATACACCCCCAGCTAGCTTCCCCCAGCACCCTGACCCCACCCGACTCAAGGATGGGCCGTGCTACAGCCTCCCCATCGGTCTCACCCATCCGCCTTGCCCACTGGCCTCCGAGGCAGTGGTTTTAAAAACGCAGACCTGATTTTGTCTCCCTGCTGCCCACAGGCCAGCAGGGGCCTGTTGTGACCCCAGATGTAGAGTCCTGACTGTAGGGGACAAGATCCAGCGTGACCAACCCTCTGTACCCCGTCACTCTCCCCTACCGTGGTCATGCACCCCGCTTGGATGAGGCCGTACTGGCCTCTTCATGCCCCGGGTGCACTGGGCCCCCCCTGCGCCCAGGACTTTGCATGTGGTTTCCTAGGTGTCAAACTCCGCCCTCAGGAATCTGGTAAAACTCCTACACACCCTTCAAGGCCCAGCTAAAACATCCTTTCTTCAGGGAGTTCTTTTTTTTCTTTATTCCAAGCCAGGGGATGTTCCATATGATGAACTTGTAGAGCATTTCATTTTCTCTGCCGCACTTGCCGTGATTACATTTCTCTAAGTCACATATGCATAATTACTTGTTTAATAGCTGTTTCCCACTGGACCGGATAAGTTTACTGAGAGAAGGAGTCACGTTTATTTTACCCTCTATGCCTGACACAACACCTGAATGTGCTTAAAACTATGTGCATTAGGGCAATTAAATTAAAAACAATGCACATTGAATGTGCATTAAAAATAAAAACATTTAAGTAGCAAAAAAAAAAAAGACAAAAAAGACCACTATAGGCAAATCAGGTAGGTTGATGGTTGAAAAATAAGCAAGTCCAGTGGCCAATAATGAGCTCACTACAGCGTCTATGTGAAGAGCAGTCCCCTTAACGTGATGGGAGCAGACCACATTTTACAGGGTTGAGAAGTTATTGGAGTTCCCCCCAAAATGGGAAAAGCATCCCCCATTCCTCCTCACACCCCGAATCCTTCATCCTTCCCTGTTCCCGGCGTCACGTCATCAGGGTAGGTCCCGGAGAACGCCTCTTTCATTTTACAAATCTGCCGCTCCGACTCTTCCGCAGGAGCCTAAGCCTGGTCTCCACGGCGGCGTGTGACCTGGGCCCTGCTTCTCCGGGGCTGAACGCCGTGCCACGCTGCTTCCCTGGCCTGGGCTCTGAGCCGCGTTCGGGTAGCAGAGCCCCGGTGCCAGGCGCGGCCCAGTACTGTGCCCCCGTCGCCTTCCAGCCCCCACTGCTCCTCCAAGGGCCAGGCCATGGCCGGCCACCTCTAAGAAGTCTCGCGTGAGCCCGTCGTGACGTCTTTGCGCTGATAGGTCTCACCGTCTGCACCAGGTGTGTGCAGACACCCTCACGTTGCCCTGTCCTTCTCCACGTGCAAAAGTGCATCCGCACTCCTGGAGGCAGGGGGCGAGGTCTTCCTTGACTGGGAGAAAGACTATTCCATCTACCGTGTGCCCCTCGGGGGGCGAACTACACAACCAGTACACAGGTTCCCAGTGTTCGAACCTGATGGAACTGAAAAAGATGTGTGACAAGCATAGGTCCAACCCCGTACGTGTGTTGGAGGTTGTATCTCTGCTGATGGACAAACCATCAGGTTTGAAAGTAGAAGTCAGCCTGTAATACAGAACTGTGGTCTGAATGTTTTGTGTCCCCCTAAATTCGTAGTTGAAATCCCAAGCCCCATTGTGATGACATTTGGAAATGGGACCTTGGGTAGATGATAGGTTACGAGGGTGGGGCCCTCCTGAAGGGGACTAGTGACCCCCAGAGCTCCCAGCCACGTGAAGACACAGCAAAACGTCAGCCCTCTATGAACCACGAAACTCTCAGTCGACAGGGAATCTGCTGGTGCCTTGATCTCCGACTGCCAGCCTCCAGGGCTGTGAGAAACACAGTTCTGTTGTTTAGAAGCCACCTGATCTATAGTATTTTGTGACAACAGCCCGAACGGACCCGTTAGGAGTCTTTAGAGTGACAAGTGAGGCGTGGGCTTGTCTTGTGCAGGGTTCCCCACCTTGGCTCTGTGCACATTTTGGTAATTGTTTGTTCTGGGCTCTGTCTGAATGCAGCCCTCCGGGGACACAGGAATATGACAAAGGGCCAGCTCAGCCGGCCCTGTGCACTGGCTTCCCAGAGAGAACAATGACTTTTGTACCTGGGAGCTCCACAGAGCTGGGACGAGCCCACCAGCCCTGCTCACCAGAGCGTGAACAGCCGCGTGCTGGGACCCTCCGGCGTGTCTCAGCAGGTGAGTATGCGGCCCTGCTTGTCACTGTGGCCCTGGACTGTGTCCCACCAGCAGTCAGCGCGAAGGTCGGAGGTTAGCCACCTCTCCGGCCCAGGGTTCCAGGGTCACCTGACTCCCCTGATGCTCCCCTGATTCATCCATTATTCGGGGAGAAATAGCGTGTGAGGGTGGGGCCGGGGCGCACATCTGTCCTGGGCATGTGCCCAGGCGCTCTGCGACGGGCGGGTCTGAAAATCCGTACCAACAGCGACAGACAGACAGGGCAGCACTAAGGAGCTCCATGCCAGTCATGGGTGGAGCGTGTCCTGAGGGCAGCCTTCTGGGGGGCTGGGGCATGCTCCGAGCTCCAGGAGGCCTGAGCTCAGAGCCCCGCGGGCGCCAGGAGGAGCCCCGTGTCACCAGGGGCCGGGAAGGGGAGGCAGGCCCCGGGCCGTGCACGCTCCCACAATCGGTCACTCGCTCGTCCTGGAGACCACCTACCCTCCTTGGTCTGTTTCCTCCTCTTAAAAGTGATGACACAGCCCTGGTCAGCTATGGTTCCGCAGACAGCAGCTGAAGTCACCCCGCGGGCAGCTCCCCCGTAAGGAAAGGGGAGGCAGGCCGATTTCCACGGAGGGCACCTGGGAGTGAGGTCTTCCCACGAGGCGGCCAGAGCCCCTGCACCTGTCCTGGGAATAAGGAGTCAGTGGGGGCGCTGGGGCTCAGGGGAGGGGCTGGAAGGAAATGTCTGGAAGGTTGGAGGGACAGTCCCCCACTGGCCATGCCCTGCTGTGTGTTGTGCTCCGATGGGCAGGAGACGGTAGGAGACTACCGGCTGGAGAGCAGCCCGGAGGCATGGTGACTGAGCCGGCCAAGGGCAGGGGTACGAAGCCACGAGAAGACGTTGGCACACATGGTGACCAGGGAGGAGGTGGAGTCCCCAAGGCTGGGGGCGTGGGTGGCAGGAGGACTCTGTGTTTCCCAGACGCATCCCATCTGCAGGCCTCCTCCTCCCCCGTGGAGGATTGCCCCCGCTTCCCATTTCTGTGGATTTTTCCAAGGAATTCTGCCATCGAGGAGAACGCTGTCCCCTGTCCCTGCAAAGGGAAGGAGCCTAATTAAAGTGCACTCGGGCACACACGTCCCTCCCTCCTGAGCCGGCCTGGTGCTCCCCGCCTCCCCCTGCCGCCCCGACTCCTGAGACCTCTTGGTAACGTCTCTTTGCTCCCGTAAGCTGTTCAGACCCTTGTCCCAGTTTCAGGGTTTAGGCGTGGGCAACGCAAACGAACGGGGGCGCACGGACTGCTGCGCGCCGGCTGTGGACGTGCTGTAGGGACAGCGTGCACTGACCTTTGCAGGGGCTCACGACACGGCCGGGGCCGCAAGCGATGGCCCAGTGAATCTGGACGTGGCCTTGGCTATTTGTGGCCCACAAAAGGGGGTGTGTGCACGGAATGGGGGTGAATGGATTTGGTTATTTGTTCAAAGTGACCGATAACCTCATGTGACATAGTCCCAAAGCGCTCGTGAGAACGGCCTCCTTCCCCGCACCGCCTTCTGCACGTCCGGCCCGGGGGTGAGGACGGGACTAAATGCTGCCCTAACGATGTGACTGGGGTTCAGTGTTGGCACTGCTTTCCTGCTGGCCCTGCAGGGTGCTGCATGCACTCTGCTGGGGGACCCCCCGAGACGCTGGCTTGTCCCACACACGGGCTTGGCACTGTGGGCTCCGAGGGCTAAGGCTCCCGAGTACGTAGGGCCGCTGTGTTTGCTGGACTCATTGGACTATGTCCCTTCACCATGAAGGCCAGAGTAAGACGTCAGCCTCTGCTACCCCCAGGGTGGCAGGTGACAGCCACCCCCGGGCTCAGGGACGGAAGGCCGTTTTCTGCCTTGTGCTAGCGGCGCACCTGCACAGGTAGGGACCCGCTCTCTCTCAGCCTCAGTTTCCATAATTCTGGGCTGGAGGTAATAATACCCATTGCATGGTTATTGGGAGGACCATTCGGAAGGTACAAAGACATGGATGTCTGCGCCCCCGGTGCTGTTTTCATTGAGAGTTTCTTCAGCACTGTGTGCACTTCCATGAGGGCAGAGGGGATTCATAGACAGTTCGCAGGTGACATCTGCCTGTCACTGGAGAGCTGAACTTGGGTTGTGGTGCCCTTCAGGGCATCCTTGAGTGGTGGCAGGAAAGCCACCCTCAGCTTGCAGCATATTCTTAAAAATATCATCATCTCCACACGTGTAGGCGTCACTGATCCAGTGTCCTCCGGAGATGCTACTGTGATCCCGTCTGGAGACTCTACAGCATTCTATTATTGGAGCAGAGGGCTCAGAACAGGCCTCCTGCCACCGTGACACTGGCATGTGAATTATTTTGGACTGAAGGCAATCAAGGCCTTGCTGGCTCATGAGAAACTTGCACCTCTCAAAGGAGTAAAATGTGGGGCCTTGCCCGCAGGACGTGTGTTAGCAGAGGTGACTTTATGTGGCCTGTCGCCAGGGCAGGGCAGAATTCCAAGTGCTGTGCCCCTCTCTCCTCACCAGTCCGCCATGGCTTCCTCCCCTCTGAGGCCCGGTGCCCCGCCTCACCCTGAGCTCAGAACGCCCTCTGTGCCTCCTTTCAACTTTCTGTCTTTGAACTTCTCGTGTACGTGGGACCTTTGACTCCCTCCTGTACGCGGGGTTCCCACGCGCCTATGAGGTTCAGTTCGGTTACTTTGTCCTGTGACTGTAGCCCGTCTCGGGCAGATCGAGTCGTTCGACCAGCCGGGAGAACCGAGGGGCGACCCGAACCCCGCTCTTCACTGGGCCATCGCTCGCAGCCCTGGCTGTGTCGTGAGCCCCACACTCCCTGCCCCTGCGGTCACAGCAGCTGCCCTGGTAGCATGGGGGCAGTAAGTGGCTCTCAGCTGCTTGGGTTGGGGGCTTGCTGCTGCCCGGTGAGGGACCTGCTGGGTTCCAGCCCACCTTCCAGCTCGTTTGGAGTGAACGAACTTGACAAATAACTGGCTCTCGTCGGCCGAGATCCAGCCTCGGTGTCCCTGTCACGCACTTCTGACCAGGGTGGGTCGGGAATGGAACTCAGTCCCCAGGTGTGCGGTCAACAGCACAAGAAACTCTCCGGGGTGCGGTTTGCCCCTTTTCCTATAAAAATGCATTTGAATCTACAACAGCTGCTATTATTCCATCCAGCTGGTCTCCTAATCCAAACTCCACCTCTACGCAGCAAGGACAGACTTGAGTCAGGTGGGTAGTTAGCAAGTCCGAAGCCACTTCGGAAGAATATAAAGGGGCCGTAAAGGGTATTAAAATGCAAGAGGTTTAGATGGCGGTTCTGTTTATTGAAATGTAATAAATGATAGATTGAGTCTTAGTTTTTTGAGTAAACATTTCCTTTCATCCGAGTGCCGTCCTTTCATACATTTGCATTTAGCAAGTCACAGGGCATTAATGAAATATTTAAGAAAACAAAGGGAAAAAAGTGAAACCCAGATAGTAGCCTGTTTCTCTTTTGGTCTTTTGTGTAGTGCCTACAGAGTGCCTGTGTGTGTATGTGTGTGTGAGAATGTGTGTGCGTGTGTGTGCGTGTGTGCGCGCGCGCGTGTGTGCGTGTGTGTGTGTTTACGTGTGTGTGCATGTGTGTGTGCGCGTGCGTGTGTGTGTGAGAGTGTGTGTGTGAGTACACGTGTGTGTGCATGTGTGTGTGTGCGTGCGTGTGTGAGTGTGTGTATTTGTGTGTGAGAGTGTGTGTGCGTGTGTGTGCGCGCGCGTGTGTGTACGTGTGTGCGCGTGCGTGTGTGTGTGAGAGTGTGTGTGTGAGTGCACGTGTGTGTGCATGTGTGTGTGTGCGTGCGTGTGTGAGTGTGTGTGTATTTGTGTGTGAGCGTGTGTGTGCGTGTGTGTGTGCGCGCGTGTGTGCACGTGTGTGTGCGTGTGCATGTGCGTGTGTGCGCGTGTGTGTGTGTGCGTGCGTGCATGAGAGTGTGTATGTGTGTGTGTGTGTGTGAGTGATTTTGAATTCATTTGCTCTTCTGCACGATGGGCAAACTGTCAGCAGTAAAACAGTTTCCCGCCAGAAGGAAAACATATAGGAAGGCAGCTCTTTATCTTGGGAGGTTAGAACTTCTAAACTTCTTTCTTTTTTGGGAGACCAGGAGGGCTGGAGAGATGGTGTGGGGCAGTGCTCCCTCCCCTGGTATAGATATTAGAGAGAGATTCTCTCTCTCTCTCTCCGCACCCCTCCCTCCCTTCCTCTCTCTCAGACATACATGCATTTGACAAACCTGCAAGCTCCTTGAAGGCAGGAACTATGCCTTAAACTAGTGCCTTAACCTGGAGCACAAGAGACATTTTAAATTTCGTGTTGCCGGAGTCAGCTCTGCTCATGTTCACGTTCCCTTGGCTCCTGTCATGCTGTCCCATCATTGTGATTTTCACGGGGTTGTTTTCCCGTCAGATTACAAGTAACGGTGTGTGGTGTTAAGAACTACGACACGGCCTGTTGTCGGCACAGCTTTAATCTAATGCGTGTCCTTTGACGGGGAGGGGACCTGCTTTTGTTTTTCTCAATCTATGAGGGGGACTGGGAACTGAAGAGGGGCCCCTGACCCACTAGCTCCTTCACCAGGAACTCCCCTTCTCTACACACAAAATTGTACTTTTAACTCAATTTGCTCATTTTATATGCACAGGCAGCTGACTCTACAGAGCTCAGTATTCTTAATTCCTGCTGTTGACTGATTATCCAATTAATCCTTACGAGGTGGGGAGGGCCTGGAAATTGTTGTTCCCCGTTTTTCAAAGTGGACACATGTAATGTGTGAAGGAGGGAGGAATTCAAGAAGGAGGCTCCTGGGAGGTTCCCGCCGTCTCCCACCCCCCGGACCAGCCACCTGTCACCTCCAAAAGAGGAGAGAGGAGTCTGTCCTGCACGACTCGCTATAGTGATTTAACGAGGATTGTAAATTTGTGTCTAATTAGAAGTAAAGGCCAAAATATACCCAGATGGATTAATTGCAGGAAAGACAAATCATTTCCTGATACTAAGATGTCACTTCTCTTAAACATGTGAATTTTATTTAGTTTTTATTAAGCCCTTTGCAAAGGAAAAGAGGTCAGCATGACCTTGTTGAAGTTTCGAGATGGTGCCATAAATGATGACAAACTGGAGAATTTTTCAAGTTAAAAAAATCAACCGAACCCCCTCTGAAGACAAAGTATAAAACTTTCTCTTGTTTTACCTTCTTTCTAGAATGTCCTTGGGGGACAATGACTGTTTCTTCTCTCCTATAACTGTGCATATAAAAATAAGAACTGCTAATGCCTTAGATGGTCAAAAAACAAATACTTATCTTGAGAAAAGTAGTTTTAGCTCAATTCATCTTAAAAATTACGTCGTCAGTCATCTTTAATAAGGTGTTCCTGTGGTTGGGAACCTGACTTGACAAGGACATAACAAGCCGAGCCTTACTCTGAGCTTAATGAGGAATAGTCAGTGCGGGGAGCAGACCAGGGCACCCCAGCTACGCCTCTGGGGCATAAGGACTATTGTGAGGCGGCTTTTTTGAGACACGGGACAGAGGAGCAGCTTTGGTAACAGCGCAAGTGACCCTGCTGCACGGGAAATGCGCCTTGACAAAGGAGGGTGTCCCCGCTGTCCCAGGAAGAGAGGGATGGGACGGGGCCAGTGGGGGAGGCGCGGACTCAAACCCGCGGAAGGACCTCCCCTTCCTTCTCTGGTGCCCCTGGCCCCGTCCCATCACGGCGTCCCCAGGCCCTTCTCCCTCTGATTGGGCTGATACCCCTGAAGCCCAAGTTGCAAAACCTCTTTGAGTGACTCTTCCCTGACGCCCTCCGGTGTTTCTGTGGGACGGACAGGTTATGAGGCTTCTGCTTGTCACTCTGCCTGAGACTCCAGACGGGCGCAAGGGAAAGCTGTCCCCTCCTGCCGTAGAGATCCCGGGGGGGGGGGGGGGGACGCGCGCAGGTGCTTCCCTGCCCTCTGCTCTCCTGCTGTGCTTAGACTCTTCTCGCAAATGCGTCTGCTGAGCGCTCACAGCCTCATCGGGATGGAGCACGAAAAACACCACCCAGACTTCATGGCGTGGTTTTCATTTATTGTCCCCCTATTTGGCTGCCGATGTGAAATGAGAATTGTGTAAGTTCCTTATCCTTCCTACTACTATTATTTAGTTTTTACATTCAGAAGTACTTCATCATCAGCTAATTCATTGAACAGCCTTCTAAAATGTGCAAATTATACCTTTCTCAATTAGCCCTGGATAATAATAGAATAAATTGGAGGGGAAGTTTTATTTTTATTCTGTCGTCATGACATCGATGCCATTAGAGGAAAAACAGTCCTATTTGTTAAGGGAATGATTTTGCTCTGAGTCACTGAGCGAGTGGAGTGACGGGGACGTGAAACGTCCGAACGACCCCGGGTAGGGAGCGGCTTTCCGCGCTGCTGCTGCCTGGGTGTCCTGTACCTTGAGCCGTTGCGTCGCGAAGCCCTTCAGGAAGCTCTGGCAGGACATCGGTCGGTCAGTCAACGCGAGGGTGCGCTTAGGGGAGGGCCGGTGGGCTGGCGTGGGGCCTCCCCGCCTTGCCTGGGCACAGTGCACTGGGTCCCTGGTGCATGCAGCTTTAACACTTCAGATTGAGGTGTTCGCGGTGTTCAGCCAGCGGCATTGACACTGGCTTCAACTGCCGTGAAAACATGCCGGCGTGGCAGAGCTGCCCCCGCCGTTACGCCACCGGGGCCCGCAGTTGGTGCCTTCACACTGTCCCACTTCGCCCGCGAGCCAGCGCTGTGGCTTTCATCACCCCTGTTCTGTACCCGAAGGGACGGGCTCCCAGCAGTTACGTGATTGGTCCGAAGGCACGGTCACGAAACGGGGATCCACGTCTGGACCCCTCTTCTCCGGGCTCCGAAGCCCACACCCCCTCACCCGTCCCCGCTCCCAGGCTGCTCAGGCAGGGGCGCGCTCTTCCTGGCAGATGTCCCGCAGGACGGAAGAGCTGCTGGCGGGGCACGTGGGCTGGGGGCCCGCGAGCTCAGTGACACGGCCCACGGGAGCCAGAGCGGGCAGATGGGTTCCGAAGGGAGAGGTGACTGGGTCTGGACGGTGCTGCTAAGAGCTGCCGCAGCTGCTAACGGGCGGCTGGGTCACACGCCCGCCGTCGGCCGGGTTTGGCATCGCGGCCCTCGTGGCGCCTCTGCGCCCAGCGCCGTGCAGGCCGTGGGCGGGCGGCTAACCGGAAGGCGAGGGCCTGGGTCCCTGGGGACTTGGCCCTGGCGCCATCCCGATTCAGCCCCGCTGCGTTGGGGGACCAGCCATTGTGGTTCGAAAACACCCGTTTCAGAAACGGCAACAGTGACTTCGGGAGGAGGAATTTCCTCCCCTTCCCGTAGAGACGTTCGGAGCGGTGCCCGTGTTCACTGCCCGCTGGCTGGCCCAGTCTGCGGGGTCTGCGCAGTCATTACCTCTCAGCAATCGTCTGTTCTGCATTCTCTGTCCCGGGCTGTGACGCCACTTTCCATCCTGCGCTCGTGACACTTTCACTCTCAGTGAATAAAGTGACGATCGGGCTTCATCTGCCGGTGCCACAGGAGATCGTGAACCTAATTCCACTGGTGGCAGGAGTTTGCGTTTGCCTGCGAGCTCGGGGGGCGATGTCCCCGTCAGCCGGCCGCCTCCAAGTCTCCAGGGTCCCCGGGGTGAATGCGCCTCCAACGTCCACTCTCAGAGGACCCCCGAGCATGTCGCCGTCCTGTGTGGTCACAACAAGAGGCAGTCCGAGGAGGGCTCCTGTCCCTTCTCCTGGAGCTCATGGCCACAGGGCGGAGGGCGTGCCCCGGTCCCCGGCCCTGTGCTGGTGGTGTGCCCTCCCTGCCTTCTCACGGGGCCCTCCAGGGTCCCTGTGCGCGGGCCTCACGCTGCTCTCTTGCTCCCGTGAGCAGCTTTGGATGCAGGAAGCAGCGTGTGATGACTGCCGAGGCCCGTCCCGCCAGCCCATGACAGGTCAGCAGAGCGGTGGTTCTTTTCTGAGAACTGGCCCTCCGTGGTCACAGGGTCCAGTCCATGGAGCCCATGTCAGCATCATGTTCCAGATGCACAGGACACCACGCTTACCAAGGAGGCTGGTTACCCGAGATGTCTGACCAGGACGGTCTCACGGGTGTTAGTACGTCTAACACGGTGCCCTGACGCGTGCGCTCTGAATGCAGACCTGACGCCTCGCCAAGCATCAGGAGCTCGGGCACTCGGGGAGCCCACGTGGACGTGAAGGCTACCTTCAGCAAGCGTGGAGTCAGGGGACTGATGTCCCTTGGCCACAAGGCACAGGCGCTGTCACTCCCGCGTGCCGCCTGCCTTCAGAAGCCACTTTTTCCCGTCAGGGGACCCGACGAGCCGCGCACGGCCTCCTGAGGAACTTCCGGAAGCCGGCTGCTGTGCGCGCTCTTGGGAACGAGGCTGGACCAGAGCCCTGCAGGGTAGAGCGGGCTCGTCGGGGTCGCCCCTGAACCCCCATGCGGGCTGTCGTCAAACACGTGTGCAAGTCAGTCCTCTTGGGGGGCGCACCTGGAAGCCAGATGCACTCTGGGAATACACTCCTCCGTGGTCCCTTGAGCAGGACAGCGCGGAGTCCCCGGTGTAGCGCAGGGGAGCCCTTGAGGGACCCTGCCCTGAGTGCCAGCTGCTGTCAGAGGGCACGGCCCTGCAGGCTCTCGGGAGGCCTGCGGTGAACTTCCAGGCGTGTCTGAGGGAGTCAGTGGTGCTCAGAGCCGGTTCCCTGGGACCCGCCCTACCCTGCGGGGTCACTTAGGCTTCTTTTCTTTGAACGTAATTTAGCGGGGGGACATTGGTTAGTCACACGACATGGGTTTCCCGCATGCAATTCTATTAATAAACTGCGTCGTCTGTGTGTTGCATTACGTGCTCACCACCCAGCGTCCGTTCTCCTTCTGTCGCCATGTCCTTGAGCCCCTCCCCGCTCTGGAACCCCCTTACTGCCCTCGGTGCCTCGGATGCCCTCGGTGCCTCGGATGCCCTCGGTGCCTCGGAGGTGTTTGCTTGCTTGTTGCTTTCCGGCCCGTGTCCCGCACCGGGTGAAGTCGCAGGTTCTTTTCATTTTCCGTCGCGCAGCACGGCAATCCCAGGCCCATCCGTGTGGCCACCAGGGGTGGGGCTCCGTGCTCCCTGGGGCTGGTGTTCCACTGGGCAGAGCTGGCCCGGCCCCTCACCTCCCGCTGCCTTCCCTCTGGCCCTGTCCGGCCGGCGTGTCTGTCCCCGCTCCCACGTCATCACCGGCGCGTTGCTCCCAGGACTCAGTGACGCAGAGGGCAGGGCCTTCTCATTAGTGCGTGGACGCTTGTCCCTCTTCTTCCTCAGGTGCGGGCGTGATGCTGTTTTACTCACACCAGGGCACAAAGGTCAATGACGCAATAGCTGCCGCGGACCGAGCGTGGACCGCGTTGTCCTGTGTCACGGAGAGCTTGCTACGACCTCTGAGGGAGCGTGTCCGTGCAGCAGGGCGCAGGGCCTGCTGGCCTCCACGGGCCGGGGCCTGGCTGGCGGCGGGGGGCCGGGGCCTGGCTGGCGGCGGGGGGCCGGGGCCTGGCTGGCGGCGGGGGACACAGGGCTCGGTGGTCCATGCTGTTGCAGGGATCGGGGCGGTGCCGGGAGGCTGTCTCTCAGCCTCTGGGATACCTGTCTCCTCTGGGAGGGGGCCAGGCAGCCTCAGGGGTGTGGGGTGCTGGGGCGTCCCCGGGTGGACTCTCAGCCTGTCTGCTTGAGCGCACCAGCTGCCAGCCCCTCCTCGTACATCACCTCTTTCTTGGGGGACCAAAGAAGCCGTTGGAAAGGCTCATTGTCTCCTTCCGGGATCTGAGCTCAGCAATGGAACTGGAAGGACAGAAACTGACCCGTCACACATTTGAAGGGGACATTAGGCCTGCGGTGATCGCCCGCAGTCGCACGCCGTGATTGACACCGAATCGCCGCTTTTGGAAATGCTCCCGCCGGGCTCCCTGGGCTGGCACCCCCGGCAGAGAGGGGCCGCGCGCGGCGTGCTGTGGCGTCTGCGTGGCCGCTGCTTCCTGCAGTCAGAACGGGGGTCCCGGCCTGCATGCACCTGCACAGGCCTTGTCCTCCACTGTGCAAGCGACCCCCTTCCCAGACCCGGAGAACCCGGTGCGGACCTGCGCTCCTTGTCTTGAATAAATGTGGGAGCCCGAAAGCGGAACAGCCCAGGGGACTTCACTTTCGAAACCCAGGGTCGCCCTCACTTTCTGGGATTATGTTTTCACCTTGGGAAACACAGTCCCCTGTCCGGCCACCTCGCGTCCACCCTGCGGGGCGCTGCTTTCCTCCAGACAGGGGGCAAGCGAAACCCCGGAGGGCTCCCTCTCCGCCCCCCAGCGCTTCGCCGGTTTGAGGCTGGGAGATGTGGACGCGTGCGGCCCCCCAAAAGCGCTTTCTTATTCGCAGGTGGGTAGCGAACACCTGAGCTGCGTAACGTGTCTCACGCAGAAACAGTTCCCATTACAGATGCACTGTCTCACACCTGCATCAGAAAAGCAACTTGAAGCTCTTTTATTGTATAATTTTTGTTGAAAGACCTTATTTTTTCCAAAAAAGATCAGTTCTGTGAAATTCCTTACCCGCTTTACACACGCGTGTTTATCGGACCCCTGCTCTGAGCCAGCGCTGTCTCCGGCGTTTGGGTACGGAGAGGTGCTGCCCGCAGTCCTGCTTCGGAGAACAGGAGGAAGTGGAATCACTTCTATGTGATCGAAGCAAGAGTTTAATCCAGATGCCCAGGGATGAAAGAAGATTAAAATACAAGGTTACATAACCTAGTTATCCCAGATAATCTGAGGAGAGAAACATGAAATTCTTGTAAATTATTTTATAATCTTATGACCAGAATGACTGAAACGAAAGTTAAAGCAATATTGATTGCCCATATTTGAATGTGTGCCCAGTTATATAATACATGGAAGGAAATTAAATATATATACAAATATATTAGAATGAAGGCCAGAATTTCTTATCAAAACCGTGAGCTGAGCATTTGAGCACGATTATGGATCGGTGTGTGTGTGGTGTGTGTGGTTGTGTGTGTGTGTGTGTGTGTGTGTGTGTGTG
>PVJL010019497.1:0-13749 GCA_004026885.1 Lyroderma lyra | reverse complement strand
CCACGGTGCCCCCCGCTCCCCCGCACAGCGCCCCCCGCAGCCTCTGCTCACCCCTTCCTCCCGAAATCGCAGACGCACCAGGGGTCACGCAGCAGAAACTCGCAGCCTCACGGGGCTCCGTCTAAAACCCACTTACACCGGTCCTCGGCCCCCTGCCGGGCGTGGGAAGGGGGGTCCTCACTCCCACTCCGTCTCGGGGTCCCTGTCACCGTTTGCCCTCCTTGTGACATCATCAGCCTCTGTGCGCTCCCGCTCCTAAAGCAGCCCCGCTCTCTCCCTTTCTCTGGCCTCTGCACCCAGACTTCCTCCGTGTGGGCCCCGTCGCTCGGCTGCCCTGTGCTGCCGGCACCCCTCTTGTTCTGGTCACCGAAACCCCCTTGCCCTCCTGCCTCCTGGTGATGCAAACCTCTCTAACCAGCCCCTCGATTTGGGGGGCAGGGCTGCTGGGTTCAGCGAGGGCCACTGACCCACGCCAGGCCCGTGGGCAGCTATCTGGCTCTGCACGGGGGTGGAGTGATGGAGGGAGGCGCTTTTCGCTTCCCGGGCTTTGGAGCTTGGGAACACCGGTGCCAGACCCGCCACAGGCCACGGGCCAGCACCCGGCAGGAGGGAGCCAACGCGGACGGCGAGCGGAGAAATGGAGAGAAATGGGGTCCCGGTGACAGCACCAGTGCGGCCCGTCCAGCAGGGACGAAGGCCAGGAGGACGCTTGGGCCGTTCAGGTGCACGGGACGACGGAGCGCCTCCTGCACATGTCATCCCAGTCGTGTCCTGTTGCCTGTTGTGCTCGCGTGGCAGCAGCCTTACCTGGTGGTCCCTCCCGCGTGTTCACTCCGCGGCCCCCTGTCATCGGCCCTGTGGCCTCAGCCACCACGCACGCTGTCACCACAGCCGGCTCCTCCTGGCCGGCAATTCCTTGGCTTGTCCTCTCCGCAGAGTTTGCAAACATCGGCCAACCTCTCCTGTTTTGGGGCCCACCTTATCCCTTGCGTTTCTGCATTTTGCTTTGCACCGGTTTGCCCCCTGCCTCCCTGCATTTTCTTCCAAATCGGTTCCCCAAATCGTGACTCGTGTCACAGCCAGAGTACACCCTCCCGCTGCCTTCTACAGCGACTTCTCATCCTGTGTGATTTCCTCGGCCGTCAAGGGGTGCAGGGGTGTGAGCCAGCACCCTCCCAGAGCAGGCGCCCCCAGGGCCCCCCGCCCCCGGGCAGGTGCTGGAGGGAGGATCCCAGGTCGGGGCGGGGGGCTGCCAGATGGGGGCAAGCGAGTCCACCGGCGGAAAAGGGAGTTCCAAACCGGGGCCAGAAAAACATGAGGGTGCAAACGAGCGGTCACCTCGTGAAGGAGGTGCGAGGGGTTCCGTGAATTAGCACAGGGACCTGGGACGGTGCCTGCTACGTAGTGAGCGCGCGGGGAGCGTTCACTGTCACTAATACCTGTCGAGTCTAAGCTCCGGCAGGAGGGAAATGAGCTCAGCATGAACTCAGGGACAGCACACAAAGAGAGCATGCCAAGGGACAGGCCTCGTGACAGCAAGACCAGTTGTGGTCGGAGGGAGTGGGAAAGCCACCAGGAGAGGCAGGAGGTTCTGGTCAAAGAATGTGACGTCTGGGTTGGTCGGTTAAATTGCGGGGTCGTTTGTTTGATTGTTTGTTTGGTTGTGAGAACCAAGGTCACCCGTGTAGATCCCTAAGTTGACCTTGCCTAAGGGTCACCTGGCGCGATGGTTAAAATGCCGACTTCCAGTTTCGGTTCTCAAAAATGCGACTCAGTAGAACTGGGCCACTGGCCTTGGAATTGCTATTCGACTGACCGTCCTGGACAGCCCTGACGCGGCCCGCCCTGGGCACACCCTGAGAATCTGGCCTACGCGACAATATGGGACGGGAGAGAGGGTGGGTAGCTGGAGATGAGGACACCAGGGAACGGGGGGCCCTGGCTGTGGGGTGACTCATCCATGCGGCTGCTGAGGTCCCTCGGGATGGACACCAGACAGCGTGGAGGGAGCACTGGGAACCACAGGGCAAAGGCATGGATGAGTGGGGGCAGGGGCGGCGAGGAGCAAAGAGCGAAAGGCTCTTGGTGACAGAGAAGAGCTGGGGTGACGGCAAGAGGTAGAACCTGATGGCCAGAGTCTTCTAGGGCGGGACTAGAACGTTAAGGTCCAGTACAGCTCTGTAAGCAAGTCACCGAGAGAACACGTACGTGGGTATTCATGAGAGGCAAGAATGAGATGCTTTCATTGAAGGAGGACATGTCATTTTTGGTTGGAGAGTTCGCTACATGCTGTGAAGAAACCCAGGATAGGGGAGAGCTGTGAGGCCATGGAGAAACTTCTAGAAGCCAGGAGGCATGGGACCCTAGATTAGGAGAAGGGAAGCACAAAGCATTACTGCTCACACACAGAAGAAAACTTTATTCTGTGGGATTTCCCCCTCCAATTATCAGCTTCATTTGACCTGTACACAGCATTTCGGAGTAACCTGTGTGCAATTGGCTACTTACCATTTTGAAGGGGCCGTACACAGAATTAGTGTCTACTTAAATCATACCATCACACGGAAAGCTGCCTAAAGCAAAGCGTATACAGTAATATCTTAGAAAATAATAATAAAAAATATAAAGAGGCATTCATTCCACTATTAAATATTTACTGGGTGCCTATGACACAGCAGCCACAGTTCTAGGTACTAACCGGTGACGAAAATACAGGTGTGGTCTCTGTGAGACCCTACACCCTGATGAGGACTTCGCCCAACCCCCCAAAACAGTCCTGTTTTAGAAGGGTGCTTCACCCCACTTGAAAACAAACTCATGCACAACTTTAAAGAATCTGTCCAGTAAGGATACTCATTACTATTACTAGATATTCATATTATTAGACAGTGCTCTGATTAGCCACTAACGTTATTATAGTGTAACCCTTTCGATGACCTGTGAGATGCTTTGAGAACGTTCGCCCTGAGTAGCTCACCGCAGTGACTTACCTAGATCTTTGAGAGTTCCTTCCCGTGGTCGTTTGTTTTTATTTGATCGAAGGCACCCTGGCTAGCTTATTGAAATCAATCCGTTTTAGAGGATAAATAAATATTTAAATAGAAAACACAGAGGGCTGTTAGTTTTTTAACTGGAGTTTTCTTTTTAAGTGATTTATCCAGATAAAGGACCGTGTAGTCCCGTAAACTCTTACGACGTGAAGCGTGAACACGAGTGCTCTCACCGCCAACTAGCTCAAACAAAGGGGAGGCGTTCTTCTAAAAACTATTTGGGACGTGAGATGACAGAGAAGACATTTCCTTTAAATACGGGATAAAGAATGTAAGTGTGATTCAGCCACTTGTGTCGGAGCCATGAGATTTATTCTTTAGAAGGTTTGCCTCTCATTTTTTCTAATTTGACTTCATAGTCTATTCTCTTTTCAGTTTTTAGAAAGTATTCCCCAACAAAATAAATAATTAAACTATAGATGAACTGTCAAAAGGGACCGTTATTTTAATGCAACATTAACATTTTGGTAATTAACATGGAAGTTAATGCATTTAGCAGCTAGAACAACATCAGACTTGTACATTTTAATGAACTTAATGGCTCGTGATAGCTGTAGGGAGCACGCGTGCTCTCTAGGTACTGAAAACACGTCCGAGGCGATTACGCAGGCCCGCTGCAGGAAGCAGGACCGTGTGGGCAGCAACTCGTCTCCACGTCTTACAAACCGGCGACCCGGAAGTCCTTTCATGTGTGAAAGCCTGCAAAAGTAAGTAGAAGTTTGGAGAAGACGGGATAATAATACAGGAGGGACTGAATCAAAACACTCAGGCTGCTATTGCATGCCTCCCTGTCTCTATGAAGCCACCTGCAGTAACTCCAAGAACAGCCATGGAGATACTCAGTTATTTTAAACCAGGGGCTGCCGTGTCATCTCGAAATTTCTCTAGCTGTTTCTAATGTACGGCTGTCACCCCAAACTATTCTCATGGCTCAGTCTAGTTTTTGTTTTTGTTTCTTTTTTTCTCATTTTAGGAAACAAGTGAAACTGAGAGCTACAAGGAAAAGGAGTCGATAGTGAGGTGGGGAGAGGGCTCCCTTGTTTGGCCCACATCCCTGGTATTTTTACCGGAAAATGGGGAGTCTTCCTCGGTGCAGTGTCCAGAGCAAAGAATTGAGCGAGACACACGCCACAGCATTGAGATGAAACAAAGAGACAGTTTATTGAAGAGAAAGTGCACTCCTAAGAGGTAGGAGCGTGAATGGCTCAAGAGCCTTTTTTTTTTTTTTTTAAAACAAGAGTCAGTTACTTTGAGTGGCAAACAAACAAACAGAAACTCTTCACATTTCAGCTTTGCTAAAATGATTAAAATGATGGCTGATAGGTAGGTGCACTTACCGGCCAACCGTAAGTATACGTAATAGTCACATGCAATGCCAATGACAGGTGCTTCCTACGTGGATGTCAAGAACTTGTCTATTTATAAATGGGGGTCAAGTTTCCTTTAATATTTTCCACTAAGGCCTAATTAAAGCTACTAATTCTAAACAACTCTCTCAAGGTATTGTATAGCTTCCATTCCAAGGCGTATCTTTTTTATTTACTTGGCAAAAGTAGGGACACCATAAATATTACTTAAATGAGAGACTACATTTAAGGTTAAATTAGAATATTCCTAAATTTAATATTTGACGGAAATTTAAATTTATAAATTTACAATTCACATCGACACTTAATATTGACTATTAATTGTATATTTTGTACATTATAGTCTACATAGGTTTTCTAGAAAAAATCCAGCCATAAATACCTCTATTTTTCATATTACACGGCTGGATGCTTCCCAGACAGCCCTCGTATGTGCAATTAACAGTGCCTTCTTGTTTGGGCCCCGAAACTGTCTTAAAATCCATCGTGTCGGGAGTGCCCTGATGGTGTAGTGGCTTAAGGCTTCGGCGTTGGCGCTGTCAGCGCTGCGGCCTGGGTTCGATTCCCCGTCAGGGAGCTACCCACATACCAAAAAGCAAAAAAAAAAAAAAAAAAAAAAATCCATCGTGTCGTACAGTGGATGGTGGGGTGGAATCCAAATGCAGACGGTTAAATGTGTCCCTCCAATGCACATCCTGTTAAGAATCACTGACCTCTCCAAGTCGTAAATTACGCCCGCTATCCGAGCAGCTCGGAGTGAAAAATCTTCACGAAATCTTCCCCGAGAGTTCCAAATACAGGAGGCTCAATCAGGATAAGCTTTAAATACCAGGGACTTTAGCCCCTGGCCCTCCACCAAAGACATCACAGTCCCCATCCGAGCTCCCTCGTCACTGTCACATTCCTCCGCGTGGAAGGCCCTGCGCCTGCCCCGCCTACCGCCGGTCCCCGCCTGGGCTCGGAGGCCCGGGCCGTGCACGGAGCAGCCACCGTTCTACCCACCTTTCGCACTCAGTCCTTGGCGGGCATTGCCGCCCCGAGGTAGTCAGCCCAATCTGCAGAGCGAGTGGAAGGTGGTAGCCCCGAGGTTTATTGTAGATTATAAATCTCGTGGAATGTTGGGGATTAAAACTCACCTTCCAATTGGTGGCTGTGGTCCTCTTTAAACTACTTTAAAAAGAGAAACCACGACGGGCAGGGTCTGTTGGCAAATGACCATTCAACTTCTCGCATTTCAACACATAAAATGTGGATTATGTCATATTCTCGTTACGAATTTTAAGCCACTTTTAGTAACAACAGTCACCCTTAGGTCAGCTCTTTTCTGGTAATTAGTCACTAACTGGGTTAGGAGTCCAAATCTCATAAAATATGGTTAAGATGATTTTAGGTTTTTATGATTTAGAAAGGGCAGCCAGGGAAGTGTGGTAGGCGCTCCGTAGTTTTCTGATGGGGACTAGGAACTTACATCCCAGTAGCGCTTCTCATTTTATCAAACGTGGACTCTCACTGTCATTAGGGAGCAGGAAAATACGACAAAAATGTACGAGTTCGAGGACAGTGAAGGTGAAAACTACATTTACTGGTGAGCAGAATATCAAATCAAAACTCAGTGCACTGACCAAGCCCTTACAGGCATAGCGACATTTGCAGACACCCACGTCCAGGCGTCTCGTAACTGGGACACAGCGCTGACAGTGTATCAGCCTGACAGATAGTTTCACACTGGAGTTGCTAGATTCAGTAAGTAAACCTAGGGGTGCCCCGTTAGCTTTGAAGCTCAGACAAAGAACAATTTTTTAAAGGGTAAGTATTGCATGAGACCTACTGACCCTCAGATATCCATGTGTGGTTTTTCTGAAATGCAAATGTAACTGGGCGTCGTGTATCTGTTCTGCCATCCCGGCCTCCTGACCCAGATTCGGGCCTCTCCCCTCACTGGCCTCTCAGCCACGTCCCCAGGGGCCGGAGTTCAGGGGGACTGGCTTGTGGTAGGTGTGTGAGACCTCCTATGTGTGGAATCTGAACGTCCCTCTTCCCAAGCCCTGCCACGCCACGGTGGGCACTTCCCTGGGTTTGTCCCAAGTCAGCATGGAGTTGGCTACCAGCAATAAGGGGGTAGCTTTGGGGGAGCCGAGAGCACAGGCTCAAGGCTGTTTCCGAGAGCAGCAGTCACAAGCATGTTCCAGAACGGGTCCGACGGGGACCGTCCCTGAGCCCTGGCCGGAGCTGCCTCTGCCACTGCACCCATCACAACTGAGTACCAGAAGTGGGTCACGCAGCACTGGGAAACCCTACCACTGCCATTCCCATGGCCGTCACCACACTCACGCAAATGGAAGCCCAGGGGACCCTCTTCCCACTGCCGAGGGTCATCGGGAAGTGACCACGGGTTTGACCCTGTAGAGCCCGGCCCATCGCAGGCTCCTGGCCCCTCCCCTGGGCTCCGCAGGCCTTGCCCGCTCCCAGAGGCTCCTGGGACATAGCCTTGGGACAGAAATGGGATGTGAGACTGTCTGGCCTGGATACGTGACTGGCCCCGTTAAGGTCTCCATACAAACGTCTAGGATTTGGTGGGCGGTACAGACACCTCGGCATCTTGCGGACACCCCAGACCAGCCCCGTAAGTCCCCTTGTGTATTAGAACCCCCATCTCCCAGTCTGGAGGGGCCTGCCTTTGCTGCGCCTCTCCACGGGTGGGGGCTGGTTTCCGATGACACCTAAGAGGGTCCCCAACAGGTTGCACCCCAACATTTGCTCACACTGCTCACGTATACATTCGAATAGCTGCATCTGGTGGCCAGACACTAGGCCACACAAATCTGTCGTGGTCGCGAAGGAAATGGGACCTGGAGTTGGACTCTTAGATCGGAGAGGAAGGAGTCACAACATTGATTTTTTGGTCTGTCACTTCCCCTCCGCCCAGTATGCTATTCAGAATGTTGCTGGAAGTAATGGCCGATGTCTACGCTACGGATGGCCCAGTACGTAAAGGTGTAAGGACACTGGAAGTTACCGGAATAATTTAGACAGTCTAAATTGCAATGCCACTTATCCTTCCCCTCCCATCTGAACCCGCTGGGTGGGGACGTTCTGTCAGCTGGCCTCTCAGACCAGGCCAGCCACCGCCCCGGAGGCTCACATCTTCGTCCCCGAGCAGACGTGGCCTGCGCCACCCCCGTGACCTCGCCCGCCACCTCTCCTGCCCTCACCTCCTCGCCACGGGGGTCTCCGTCGCTCGTCATTGACGGACACGCCCCTTCGCACCTGCTGGGGCCCAGAGCCCTCTCCCCAGGCATCTGCGTGTGGGGCCTCCCTGTGCCCCCGACCCTTTCTGCTTTTCCCCTCTGCCTGTTTCCAGGGCTGTGGTCGCCTCCTCACAGACTGGGCCTAATGTCCCCAATTCTGATCTTCAGTTGCCATCTCAAGACAGGCAGTGGTGTGGTCTCTTCTAGCAGCTGATCTCCCTGGGCTCCTGGGAAAGCTCCCTGGAATGAGAAGGTAAAATGAACTTCAGCATTCCTTTGAGCCAAATACCTTGCGAAATTTACGTATTTTTTTTATTGTGACAAATTTCAAGTAAAGAATGAATACAAGGGCTGTCTGGCACGTACCCAGCCACGTACTGTGACAGTGTTATACCGACAATGGCTGATTCCCCCCACAGCCCTCGTACACATGTGCTCACTGCACATACGGTTATTCTTCGGTTCCTCTTCTGGGACTTGCCCGACGTGAATCTCAAATATGGGAGTAGATGACTCGTGAGCTGAGGGGTCTGCCCTTGACATACTGACAGGTGATTCTACAAATTCTTAATAATAAAGGTCATGACACCCGCGACGCTGAGGGGAATTTAATAAATTACAAGTAATGTTGTTGATGAGCGTGCAGAGGCAAAAGAATGGTTCAGAAGTGCAGTTCTAAATATTTTTATGTGGTGGGACAGGCCAGTCAAATCCTAAAGACAGTTTTTAGTTTTTCTGGCAACTGCAAAGTAGGCACAGTTGTGCGTGTAGATGGGCGAGCCGGATGTGACCATCGTGCCACGAGACGTTATGTATGCGTGCGCGTAGCTGAGACGCCAGAAGTGCGACTGTTGGGTGTGAATTCCTCCCTCGGTAATAATAGCAATTCATCCAGTTGTCCCCGTTGTCTCTCCAGTCCGTGCGTGCTGTAGGATGCCCTGTGGAGGACAGCCGTGCACTGATGCTGTCTTCATCACACCGCGGGGTGTCCTAGTGCCCGCTGACGCCTCTGCAAAGCATTGCTCCTACGTGGGGTTAGCCCACTGCTTAGCAAAGACACGGAGCCTCAGCTGACTGACTTGGGGAACAAAGGAGCCCCATCACTCCCCAGTCTGTCCTACACACCACATGAGGGAGCTGTATTAGCACCTGCCTCAGAGAGAGTGTGGGATCACTTCTAGTCCTGATCGTGCTGTCATGGTGACAGATGGCTGAGAGACAGAGAGGTTCTGGAGAAAGAAGTCCAGGCTAGTTAGAAAAGAAAAAGAAGCCACCGATGTTACTGAGATAACATTAGTGTTAGCGCCATAACCCCTTGACCAGCTGTAATTCTCGAAGATAGTAAAGGAAAACCTTAGCAAGGCAATGACCCTTGTGACTTGGCTTACTGTCCTTCCTGATGAATGATTCAGAGACACCCTAGGCTTCAAGGTCCACTGCAACTTTACATGAACACAGGAAGTAGTTACTAAGTGTGGTAGCCCTGTAGACTCTCCGGTGAGTTTTCAGTAGAAAAATATTAAATAAAATCCCTGGGAACGACAATAACTGCCTTAGGATATTATTAAACTCACATGAAGAGCCGAAAATTTGGTTAGAGACATGAGAAAGCATATATTTCCCTTTTTTGTGTGGAATCTTGAATGCTTAACGATCATCTTAATGGGACCTTAGCCTTTGTGAGGGCCTTACTTCATTTGCATTTCAGTCAGTTACAAAATGCACCCTTCACGATTTTAATGATTTCTCCTGAGGTGGATATAAGGACTCCACAGAGCTCTAAAAATGCTTTTCTTTCTAAGTATCTCATTTTCATGGGGGAATACCACCAAAACCCAGACTCACATGAACTAGCACAGGTCGTGCAAATATAAATTCAGAGAAGGCTATGAAATTGGAAGGAGCTATCAGAGTTTACTATAAAATTTAACCAGACATAGGTAAAAGGCCAGCTAAGCTCAAATTTAATTACTAGCCTTCATTGCAAATGGGGCATGCCTCAAAAAAGCACTGCCCTTGTTAAATAAGTAGAGAAAGTCACATACCACTGGAATTTCCACTGCTCTTTCATAGTTTTAAAACAAAAGCCAACTTAGATTCATTTTTATTTCTCTTCCAAAATTCTATTCGGCACTCGTATCAATAAAGACCGAAAATTTTTATAGTCATTCTCAAAAAAACCATGGTCCATTTGGGTTCCTTTCAAAAGAGAGCAGAATCTGCCCTGTTCTGTTTTTTGTTGTTTGTTTAAAGACTTCCATAACCGACAAACAAATGATCCAACAGCTCCGTAAGATCTCAGCTACGCTCCAGTTGGAAGATGCTGCACTAGTCTGCTAGGGCTGCCATCCACAAAAAGAACACAGGCTGGGTGGATTAAGCAACAGAAATTGCTGTTCCCCGAGTTCTGGAGGCCAGAAGTTCAAGGTCAAGAACCCTGCAGGGTTGGTTTCCTCTGAGGCCTGGCTCCTTGGCTTGCACACGGCTGCCTTCTCGCGGTGTCCTCACATGACCCTTCCTCTGTCGGGGAGCATCCCTGGTGTCTCTCTCTGCCCAAATTTCCTCTTATCAGGGCATCAGTCAGGGGGACGAGGGCCCATCCTCACAGCCTTATTTTCGCTTACAGCCACTTTCTGCGGTGAGGAAGGTTAGAGCTTCAGCATACGAAATGGGAGACAGGAGGGTCACAACGGCTCATCCCGTCGCAGAGGCCAAGCCAGCTCAGTATTTCAGAATTGACCTGACAGCTTTGCAAATAGCCTTCCGTACGCCCGCCTCCAGAGAACACCGACCCTCTCCCGATGGATGCCACTTACATTGGAAGGAGGGCCAGGGGACCTTGGGAAGTTGTGCAGGTAAATGTCTATAAACATTTTCAGTGGTTAGCAGTTAAAATCTCCTATGTCAGTGAACGCCTTTAATTGATACGCGGATTTACAAGACAGGACACCCCCCAGCACATCGTTATTAGGGGAAGCACCAACCTAGTTTTCCACCTGGGGGATGAGTTGGGCTGCCAGCGAAGAATGTCAGGGACACTGACATAAGTATTGGCGCTTTGGGGCACACACGGCGGGAGCAAAGGAGCCCAGTGACGAAGACTGGGAATCACTTTCCCCACCCAGGCTTCGGTGGCCTCAGTTCATGGCAGTCTCAATGAGCGATAAGTAAGAGTGATGTGACAGTATCATCCAATTAGGACAGTTTGCAGTTTCCATGGGTGACAGCCTACGCTCTGTCTCCTCCCATTCTTTCAAAGAAAGGACCCTCCCATCAGCTTACAGAGAGATATTGACTTGCTTCTCCAAGACTTGAGCGGCTGATGAATTTAAAGGTTCCTGCCGGACCATCACGTGCTTACACTTCTGATTTTTGCTGCCGAATTCCTGAGCTTTAGAAACGACACCGTCTTATTCTGGAACGTGTTGTGACAGGTACTCCCCACTCTACATAATGTTACCTTTTGTACGGAAAAGCTGACATGACAGAGTGACTCAAGAAATACAATGTCTCCATAATTGGAATTTGGGAGGGCATCGCGGCTGTGTGTGACCGACCCGGGGGCGTCCTGCTACAAAGTCGGAAGAGCGTGCTTTCACTGTAACTTTGGGTTTGACGTGGCACGAGTCCCAGTCTGGTTTTAGTCATCACCTCCTGTGTTTCCAAGTAAGTTGAGCATGAACAGTGCAATTGAACTGCTGAGGCAATAATTTCGGAGGAGTCTTAAAGGGCACGTCTGCCAGCAGGTAGAACTGCTGGGAGGGGGAAATAAAAACGATTTTGAAGACTTGTGTGTTGTAAGCACTCGAGGCTTTTGTACATATGAGCCAAGCGGGTTAGAAAGCTGAAGACAAACGGAATGCAACTTTTCACCTATTCCGTTGACTGTTATGCTTTGAGATCTGCAGCCTAAGAGTAGAACTCCCTTTTAACGCTGCAGAAATACTGAAAGTGAGCAGAAATACTTATTATGTCCCATTTTCTTTCCTCTGCAGGAAACAAACAGTTGCTTTGGTTGCTCAGAATTAGATGGAGCTGGTGCTCAGAAGTAAAGGATAGGTGGACAGAGACAAATTAGGAAGGTTTCTACGGGATCGGCCCATCTAGTTTTGTGAAATCACAGGATATTGGTGACATTTTCCTTTTCCGGGGAGATGTGGGCACACAGAATACACCAGAGAAACCTGCACCTGAAAACTTATCTTTGGGATTTCATTATTGTGTCATCACACTCTGGTAGCATAAATTATGGAGAGGTGACCAGGAACTCTCAGTGAAAATGCCACCATTGTGGAAGACAGTGGGCCCTGGAAATGGCCTCCTGTTTGGCTCCACACCAAGGATAGAGTGTACAAGTGTGAAAAGGGAAATCGTTTTGGAGTATGTTTCCGTCATTGCTTTGACTTACTGTCGGTCACACAATGACCCCCTGGCTTTTATACTGAGAGACAAAAAGCACAAATTCAGTGGGAGTCTGTTGACCAAAGGAAATCATGGTATAAACCTGAATTGCTCGTTGTGCTCTTTCTGTTACACAACCGATATAAAATATTGCATTTCCCCACATTTAAAACAACGTATGTGTATGTATATAGTGAATGGAAACGTTTCCTCGGTTTTATAACTACTACAGAAATAGGCAGGGAGCAGCTGCCATCAGACTGCCACTATTTTTATCCATGAACTGACGGTCTTGTAAAGGTACCATAACTGGATAATTGGGACATAGCAGAGTTGTCTTCCTGTGACTTAGGATTCTAGGCATTTTGGTGGGAGGATACAATTCAGGCTGATTTGCTTGCTTTAATAAGCTCATCTGCCCTATCTGTTAACAATTAAGTAAGTGAAGAGGTAGGTTTCTGATGTTTTTCATGAGTGTTTTGAAAGCAAGATGAAGATGTATTTCCTGACACTGCACAGTGGCCAGAGCCAGGGCCAGACAAAGGTGATGTCCTTTGGGTCGGCTGCAGTGCTCACTTGCACTTCCTCCTCTTGGCCCGGCGTAGTCCAGACATTTCAACAGCTTGACTAAGCCTCAGCGACCGTTGGCTGCCAAGGCCGACGGCTGCCAACATCCCTGGTAGCTTTTTAAGTGCACGTGTTGCCAGCACTGTGTTTGAGTCAGGAAGGCTAGATCTCTCTGGGATCTTTTTCAGCGGCTGGGATCTTTTTTCAAAGGAGAATTGTTTATCATACCACTTCATGACCCTTCATCAGGAAAATATTTTCCTGGCAAGCTTCTCTCCTTAAAGAGAAACTGCACTGACTCTGAACCTGGTATGTAACATCTGCTCTGGGTTAGCCTGTGGATAAGAAGTAGTTGTGATAATCCGTACTACCCCGAATTTTTATGTTTAACTGGGTGGTGCTGACAAAGCTGTTTGAATAACTAAACATGATGACTTGGTGTCAGCCGATAGGTTTTTAGTGTGATAAGCAAGCACCATGTACAGCAAAGTTCATCTGATAATGAATGGCATGTACTGCCTGGCGAAGAGGTATGCACACCAAGTAGCTCGTAGGAAGGCCTGTGATGAACGCGCTTGGTGGAGCCGGACCAGCATTCCGGAGCCAGCCCGGTGGGGAGAGCAGTAGGGAAGTGAAAACTTGGCTCTGCTCGAATGCTCCCTGGGACCAGAGGAGCCTGTTTTTCCATGAGCAAGGTTCGCTCAGAGCCACGTGGTTTAAAGCACCCGGTAAGAGAGGATGCATGGGACCCACACGCTGTCATGCAGAAGAAAGGGGACGTCACCAATCCCGGTTACCGCGTGCAAGTGGGACATTTAAATGTAAGTGAACCAAAAGCAGTTTCTCCAAGGGCAGCCGAGCCCCGGCTCGGAGGGAAGTTGGCCAGCAGGAGGGGAATAGGGCTGGGGGGGCCGGACAGCAGGAAGCGATGTGCCGGGAGTGCGGGGTTGCAGCCGTCCCGCAGGGTGCCGCGCAGAGGTCCGCGGGGAGCACCGCGCAGTCGGCGACCCGGGGCGCGGGCTCGGGGGCGGGGCGATGGGCGTGGCGGGCAGCGCGGGGCTCGGGGGTCGGGCTATGGGAGTGGCTGGCAGCACGGAGCTCGGGGGGCGGGGCCGG
>PVJL010019496.1:0-13784 GCA_004026885.1 Lyroderma lyra | reverse complement strand
CCACTGCCCCCCCGCCCTGCCCTGCCCTGCACCCAGCCTTGCTCCCCGGGGCGGCAGGCCTGGCGCGTGGTCCCGCCGCACAGTGACTTCGCACGGCCGACCCCGGAGGGCAGCAGGCGCCGTCCCCACGGCCTGCAGGTTTCAGCTCCTACATCATCCATTTGGTGACTTCCCCAGGCCCTGCCGTCATTGCCATCTGCTGGGAATATTGCAAACAGCTTCTGAGCGGTTGCCGTGTCCATGCCTGCACACACGTGTACGCACCCTGTGTTCCTAGCGGTGACCGGAGCGATCTGTGAAACATGCCCATCCGAGCACGTCACTCCTGTGCGCAAGCCCACGACCCCAGGGAAGGCTGAGTCGGGGAGCAGCCTGAGAGAGTGCTAATGACGCCCACCTGCCTCCCTAACCCACCCCGGGGGGCTCGGGTCCTCCAAGGACAATGCCTGGTTTTAGGGACGTCCCTGATGTCCCTGGGGGCTCGGCCCTGGGCCCCTCACTCCGTCTGCCCCTGCCCCACGGCTGGGCCCTTCCCCGATCCAGGCCTTGGCACGGTGTCCCCTTCGCTTGCGATGGCTTGGTCTGACCGAGTCCTCATTGCAGCCCCAGCTAACAGTCTGTAGAAAGGCCACCTCGAATCTTGCAATTGGAAGAGATCCCTCCGCTTTTTATCTTCCATCGCACCTTGCTTTGGGTTGACACTCCCTAGAGCAGTGCGCGACAGTCCCACTTGCTTCACATCTAAGTCAACGCTTGCGACAATCGAAACTCTCAGCTTTGGACCAGGCGGTGTAATGGAATGTCACTGCGGTTGCAGCTTGCACTTCCGGGGTTACTGGTACGCGAGGCCACGTGAGAACAGGGTTCGGGCCGTTTGCATTTTCTGCTGTGTGTCACCCTGGCTCAGGGTGGTCGTCACTGTCTGCTGTGCTGTCTTGTTCATTACCTGCAGGAGCACTTTACATGTGACGGACGCTAGAGCCGGTGTACATGTGTTGCAGGTGTCGTCCTCAGTTTTCTGCCTTCTTTTCTCACAGTCACCTCGTGTCTTTTGATGAAAATAAAGTGTTAAGTTTATTTAAAATATCAAATAATTTTATTCTTTCTGTTAGGAACCTGTAGTGCTGCTTGCAAGGGCCTGTTGGTGAACGTTCTCAGGCTTCGTTTTTCCAAAAAGGTGATGATTTTCTCTTCATTCTTGAAAAGAAATAACTGGACTAGGCAAAGAACGTCAGAGCGACAGTCACTGTATTTCGGGGTGCTGAATGGGTGTGCTGTCTGGCTGGCTCTCCTTGTGGTCGGTAGGAAGCAAAGCTTCAGTGTAATTGTGTCCCTTGGAAGGTCTCTGTGTGTCCCCCTGGGTCACATTTGCCTGGGTCTCTGTGTGTCCCCCTGGGTCACATCGTCTTTGATGTCCCCCCAGTTCTATTACCAACACGATGAGCCGACGCCTGGGCTCCTTCTCACTTGTCCCCGGAGGCGGGCTGGACTTCCTCGGCCGAGGGTGTGAGTCATCGGGTGGGTCTGGGGGTTCGCTCCGCACCTTCTGAACGCCGCCCCCCTCCGCACTCTTACCTGCCGCTAAATCCAGTTAGACATGGACCGCCTCTTCTCAGTCTCGTCTCCGTCCTTTGGCTTCTCTGAGCTGCATTCTTAACAATCGCTTCATATTTATCTTCCAGTCTAGTAATTTTTTTTATTTGGTTGAGCTTCATCTGCTTGTTAACACGTCTAATAAAAATTTAAACTTAATTATTGTAATTTTCATTTCTAGATGTACTACTAATTTAAAATTTTGATTCTCTTTACAAGTGTGGTCACTTTAGAAACTCTTAAAGAATAAAATCTTTATTAAGACATTACAATGTCTACTTCCTATTCTGTTTGATAATTTTCCTATTTAAAATCTTCACCAGACCTATTCTGATATTTATCTATCTATTGGTATCTATCTATCTATCGGTCGATCATCTATCTCTCCATCCATCCATCTAAACTTCTAATGATGGTTGGGTCTTTCTGGTGACCAGCCCCCGCCCCAAAGCTACGCAAGAGCGCACCAACAGTTGCCTCAATAGAACACAAGTCATTCCTGTCACCTAGGAAATCCCAAGGGGTTCAGGAAACGAAGTCACGGGCCCATGGATGCACTTCTGATTTGCCATTCCTCCTTCCCTCTCTCCCTATGCAATTCCCCTGTTTTGAGAGTCATTCTTCTTGATTTTTTTGATTCAATCAGATACTTGTTTTTCTCGGTTCCATCCAGTCCTGTGACTCGATGGGGCCTTCATCTCTAACACATACGCATGACACTCTGGATGATGGGTTACTGCTTCCGGACATGACAGCACTGTCACAGTCGGTGATCACTTCCACAGACTCAACCTCAGACATTAGTCATCTTAAACTCGGGGGAACATCTCACTCCATGACCTTCCGTACGTGGACAACAGATGCAAGGAAATAAAGAGACTACATGATGCGCTCGACGGTGACGCCAAAGAGAACTTCCGCGTGTGTCAGAGTCATGTGGGGACACCAGCGGATGTGTGACACCGTGGGCCCGCGGGGCGGGACACCAGCGGATGTGTGACACCGTGGGCTGCGGGGTGGGACACCAGAGGATTTGTGACACCGTGGGCCGCGGGGCAGGACACCAGCGAATTTGTGACACCGTGGGCTGTGGGGCGGGACACCGGAGGATTTGTGACACCGTGGGCTGCGGGGCGGGACACCGGAGGATTTGTGACACCGTGGGCTGCGGGGCGGGACACCGGAGGATTTGTGACACCCTGGGCTGCGGGCCCGCTCTTAGTGCTTCTCATCAGCTGGTCTAGGAGGGAGCCAGAGAGTTCCGTTTTCTCCCAAGTTCCAGATGGTGCTAAATTGACGGGACCAGTGACAAAGCTGGCCAGCGGTCCTCAGGCAGTGTGCCTCTTTAATAGAAACAAACGCAGTCCAAGTCAAGTTTCCAAAAACTGTACCCAAAGGAGGTCACTCTTCTGGGTTCCTCGGTTTCTTTGATGGACGTTCTGACCACTCATTTCCAGGTGGCGCTCACTGAAGCAAGTCTACAAGTAAAGCAAGACGGAGGGGACAGGAGACACGGGGGCCCAGGAGGAGTGAAGGACACCATCAGATACATGCCACCACTGGCTCCTGGACACGAAGGGGGACCAAGAGTGGCCGATGGGCTGTTGCTGGTGTATGTCAATGTTGTGGAGTTTAATGCTTGCTAGGAAAGAAATGTCACCCAAATCGGCCAAAGACTTAAGTAAATCAGACCAGGTCTCAAAAAACGAGCTCACAACTAAATTGTACCAGATGTACGATACTAGTTATTTAATAATTTAGCTTTTTATTTGATAAGTTTGTGGAAGTGGTGTGGAAACTATTGAGAGAAGTGCTAAGTGTTTACCAAAATAATCCACGGACACTGCAATAGCACACACACGGGCGAGAGCATGACCCTCTCCACGCGTACAAGCTTCTCAGATATTGAGGAATTCCAGCCTCGAGCGGATCGGCCGGCTGAGGAGCCAACTAATCTTTCCCGGAGAAAAGAGGAAATCGGACACTCTGTCTGTCAACAGGTCCCTCTCTCCTGACAGGCTTTCCCTGGGATACGTGCGTGGGCTCTGCTTGTCTAATACTCGCCACACAGCTCACTGCTCGAGTTGTAATTCTTTGCTTTTTGCAAAAAAGGGCATTATTCCTTATTATCTGAGACCTTTTTTTCCCATTCCATAAGAGAAAAAAATTAGCCGCACGGTCCCTGCAATCTTGTAAAAGCATTTGTTCTAGAAGATGCTCCCTGGCTTTATGCCAAGAGCAAGGACTATAGGGACAACCTTTAGTCCAAAAGAAGCAACTTGAACCTTTGTTGCGTAATTTATGTTCAATCACTCAGAACTGGCTCAACTTGAGTCACAGGATGAAGTTTACGGAAAGGAATTTCCACGGCCAAGGACGAAACCCAGATCATGAGGGGTTCCAGGATGAGAACTGAAGAGAGACAAACCAAGCTGTCCTAAACACGTTGCATTCATCATGGATAATTATTTCTAAATATTTAATAGCCTGCTGCGTGATCACCCTGTGCCGAGCCGCTGGGAGGCCAGCTGGCGGCCGCCCCGGGAGCTGCTGGCTCGCAGCTTGGTGAGGAAATCAGTAGAGACGGTTGGGCCTCTGCACCCACAATTTCCACTCCCAGGACTCAGCCAACTGAGGATGGAAACTGCTGGGGAGGCGCGGCACACTGCTGGGGAGGTGAGCTGGGCGTCTGCACCAGCATGTAGCTGTCGTCCCTGAACGACACCACGTAGCACCCACGGCCACGGCACCGCCGGCGCATGCGCGTCAGCAGCCCCCGCGCTGGGGTCAGAGCGCCCGTCGCGCCGACGCATCTGCGAACACGACGTCGTTTGAATTGCACGAAGGACTTCGGGGTGACGGGTCTGGGCATCCCCGGGGCCTGGAACCAATCCCCGGGGGGCCCCGCGGGCCTGCGCGTGGTTGGTGGTTCACGTCTCTCTCGCTGCGCCCCTTCCCCACCCTCTCTATGGGCTCCTGGAGATTTATTGCCTTTCGGTACTTACAGATGATGTTTTCATAGGCCTTAATGAGGTCCCAGCAGCTTTTAACAATAACAGGACATTACTGTTCCTAAGATGCATTACGTGTTCCCCCTCATCTTTCTCCCTTGAATGAAATGCTTAGAAGCGTGCTGCCCTCCAATTCCCTGCCCTTTGCCATGATAAATGGTCCAATTTCTTCACGGGGCTGAGTACTTTGCAACGACTTAAATACTCATTTGAATAAAATCCTTAAAAGATCATTTGGATGACTTTTTAATTTTTAAATGTACTTTCTGGGAGGGCACCTGACACGTGCAAAACACCGCTTTATTCCCAGCCTCGGAAGTCCTCTCTCTAGAGTCACCTGTGCTGGTTGAGCCTCCTGGTGGCGATCTGGGGCACGTGTCCCGATACGAACTTGGAGCTCGTCGGGCCGAATGCGCCCAATTCCTCGGGTCCAGATCCTGGCTCCAACTCCAGGAGTCCGCCTTTCACGAGGACTTGGCCTTGGGGAAGGCGCTAAAAAGGTCAGAGCTCCTCCAGCTGCCTACGTGCCACTCGCGCCCCGTGGCAACAAGCAGGTGTCTCAGCGTTGCCTGAGTCAGTGGGGACACTCCCAGCACCTGTCCCCCTGTGGTGGCAGGGCGGGAGCTAAGTCTGGAGGTATTTCTTGTCCTTCCAGGCCAGACGGGCCCAAAGGACGCCAGCAAGAGAGGAAGCACCCTGGTCCCGCCATACAACACCCAGGGACGTCAGGAAAACCAGGCACAGTCCTGGCTTCCAGGAGGCCGGCACGGGGCCAGCCCGACGGGGTGAGTTCGGTTTTGGTTCCGGGCTCGCTCTGATCGGCGGCTTTCACTCTGCCCAGAAATGAGCACGTTATGCACGGACCGGGTCGGGCCTCCCACCCAGCAACGGAGCCGGCTGGGAAGTCATTCCGGGAAACAGGACGGCGTCACTCATGGCAGGCACAGAGTCACGGGGACGCGGGCGGTCAGCAGGCACGCCCGGACGGAGCAGCCTTGTCTTCGCTGTCCAGCAGCCACAGCACTCCCGCCACGCCAGGCTGTCACCGCCCGCTTGGATCACCCCAGGTGTCACCACCGGCTCGGATCACCCCAGGCCACCATGGGGACTTCTGAGAGTAAGCGAATGTACTCTGAGGGGATGGCCTGAACTCTGGAGTTAGGAAGTGGTGTCCAACCACACGTGTCCTTTAACCAGTGAGCGTGGGAGGTCGAGGACACGGACGGGAAGGTGCCTCGGAGAAGAAGGCAGGCAGCAGACACGAGAGGACAAGGTCATGTGACGAGGAGGCAGACGTCCCAGTGAGGTGCCCGCAGGCCACGGCGTGCTGGCTGCCACCAGAAGCTGCAAGAAATAGGTCCTCCCTCAGGTCCTCTGCAGGGAAGAGCCCTGTTCACGAGCTGATGGCACCCGGTGACACGGACTCCGGGCTGTGGCCCCCGAGTGGCATTGTCTAAACGCCACCTGTCAATGGAAGCGGAGGCGTGAGGAGGGGCATGAAGTGTCTTGTCCCCTGTGCTGTGCTCGGCCACGTCATAGTTCTCAAAGTCTGTCCCCTGGGGACCCCTCCACCCTGAAAAGTGACTGACACCCTGAAGAGCTGACCTTTCGGTGTGGTATAGGCACAGCTACGTGCCGTGTGAGAAAGCAAAACCTCGCAATCCATGTAAGCATCACAGTGGTGACCCTGTCTCATGTCAGCAGACGTAAGTGTGTAACATGGCTGTGCTTTCCTAAACAAACAAACAAACAAACAAAAGGGAGCAGACGGCCCTGTGTCTGCCTTTCGCCCGTCTCTGTCCTCCCTGGTGTGGAGGCGGCCGCTGGGGTCTGTGACTTGCTTTGCGTTAACTCTGTTGCAATAGGCGGTTTGGGGGGAAACGTGTGAAGGACATCGGGGCTCACACAGACTCGCATTTGCAAGAGGAGGAATGTCTCGGTAGCCTTTGAAACAATTATATTCTTCCCTGAGCCTCTAGAAACAGCAAATAATTTTACAAAGCGCACCGCCGTGTAGCATCTGAGACTGTCGATGCACTTGGCGTAGTTTTGTGCTTGGGCTGTGTCTTCTATCCGTGATTTATTGATAACGATATCGATTTATTGGGGTATTTACTCGATTATTTAACGTGGTAAAAGGCAGGTAACACAGAATGTAGCATGGTGGCGTCTGCGAGTGTCGGTGCAGTGGCACGAAGCACGTCTGCCTTGTGGTGCTGCCATCGCCACCGTCCGTCTCCAGAGCCCTTCGTCTTGTGACACTGGCACTCTGTCCCCACGAAACACGCACTCCCCGCCCCCCCCCCCCGGCCACTTTCTCTTTCCGGCATTTGACGACGTCACGTGAGTACGGTGAGGGCAATCGCACGGCGTTTGCGTGACGGGCTCACCCCACAGAGCATCGTGTCCTCAGGGTTCGGCCGCCTGCGGCAGGCGTGACAGCACTCTCTGTCTTTGAGGCTGAACCACGTCGTTCCGTTCGGACGTGCTGTGTCCCTGTGCGTTTGCTGGTGGACGCTGGGGTCGCCTCGATGCTTGCTGAGGACAAGGCTGCCGTGCACGTGGGGGTGAAAATGCCTGTTCGAGAACCTGCTGCTTTCAATTCTGCGGGACAGGGACCCCCAAGTGTCATAACAAAGCTTCGCCCTGTGTTTTCTTGTACGACTTTTATGGTCTTACATTTATAGTCTCATGTTTAGCTTCATCGTCTCACATTTCGGTCTGACGTGGATTTTGAGTTAATTTGGGGGCACGTGTAAGGCGAGGGTCCGACTCTCACCGGGAGTCGCCGCTCTCCAGCAGCGTGTGCGGGGCAAAGGCTGCCCTCCCCCACGGGAAGGTCGTGGCACCTTGTGGAATGGCAGTGGGCCGCGAGTGGGTGTTCCTCGTGGGCTCCCTCTCCTGCTCCGGAGAGGTGCTCTCGCCACCCCCTGCCCGTTGGGGGGGTCCATGTCCTCCCCCATGGACTGGCTGGTCCTCTTCCTGCATCCCCGTGGTGGGTGACAGTCGTGGGTCGGTTCCACCTAAGGAGCTTACACCAGGCGAACCCCGAACACCAGGGTTTTTCCCACTTTATTAGCATTCCTCTATTTTATAAGTTCCCACCTGTAATACCCACTGACGATATGAAAAACACCTCGACGCAGATGACACACATCGGAAGCGGGAAATCAGAGGTGGTGGCTGCAAACCTCGGCGTGCAAGTGTGGGTTTTACTTTGACTGCACAGAAGTTTTGACAATTCTTGTTACACACAAAATGCTAAACATCTTCGTCATTGCTCAGGACCATCGTCATAAATGGGGGCGGTCCACACCTAGAACCATCTGTGCCATAACACGACGGCACTCGCGTCTGCTACCACCGTCTGGGGGCTCCGCGAGGCCGTGTCCGCACGTGCCCCCGAGCCCTGCCCGGCTCCTCCGAGCGCTGCGCACACACACCGGGGGGCTCCTGTATCCCACCTGTTGCAAAGAGCCCATAGGTTTGCCTTTAAACAGCAGAGCAGAGCTCCATCTCTGCCGGCATATTTGAGCAACGTCAAGTGCACGCGGGCCCGGGAAGGACAAAGGGTTTGTGTTGAGCGTCGCACAAAAACAAGTCGCTCAGCAGCGCAAAGTAGGACGACTCTTAAGGTCTTTCGTGGGAGCATTTCGCATTGCTGGTCAGGCCCAAGGACCGGGAATTCACCGCAGCCCACGGGCCAGAGATTCAGGGAACCCCTGGGCAGGGGCGTGGTCCCCAGGGAAATGCCAGAGGCGCCACGAGACCCGAGACGGCAGGACGAGGGGCAGGTGCCGGGAGGAGGTGGGTGACACCGGGCGCTGCCCGAATGCAGTGACAACTGCTCGAGCCCGTAAGGCCAGGCCTTGTCCTCAATGAGACCAATAGTGTTTCTGCCCCCAAGGAATGTTCTGGAAAAGAAAACCGACCAGGAATGAACAAACACAACATCCCGTTTGCAACCTGACGGCGTTCTGGGTGGGATGGGTCACGTGGCCCGTGCTCAGTACAGAAATACCACCCCGGCCCATTGCCCATCCCTGTCCCATTCCCTAGTGACACCCAGGACGCCACGGTGTCCCCGGAGGTGTGACCGCGCAGCCCCGTGTCCCCCCGGAACGCCTGCTAACGTGCGCGCACCGTCCAGGGGCCGGGCCCGGCGTCCCCGCGTGGGCGAGCGGCCCCCTGACCCCCGGTCCGTCCGGAGACCCCGCGGCACCGGTAGCGACGAGGTCGCGGTCTGCGGTGTTTTCCAGGCGGTTTTCTGCTCCCACCCGCCGCGACGTGGGAGGCCACGGAGCAAACGCACGCACGTCCCTGCGGCTGACCCTGCGGCGCAGTGACGTGGGAGCGCGGTGTCCGGGGGACACGTGTGGGGCTCCCCCCGGGGCGGGCGGGGCCCGAGGAGGCCCATCTTCCCGTCGTGTCCGTCCGCCTCGGCTCGTCCCGTCCTCCCTCCCGGCGCCTGGGGCCGTGTCCTCGATCCTTCCGTGCTGAGGCGCCCCGAGACGGCCGGGGGGCGGGGGGCCTGGGGAAACGCCGGGAAATTCTGCTGACTCGTGCTCACGCCCTGGGGGCCACGGAGCGACGGGGACGGACGACGAAGACTCGGACCCCACCCGACGCCGCGTGACCCTGTGGGGCCTTCCAGCCTTTCAGGGTGAGAGCTGTCGGCAGGGGGCCGAGAAGGGGGCGTGGGGACAAGGCCCAGGCTGGTTCCCAGGGGGCAGTGCCCGCCTCGTCGCCGCCGTGGCTGTCCCCACCGGCAGACCTGCCGCAGGCACCGTCACAGGACAGCTCGGAGGCTTGGTGGGCGAGGCTCCCTGCTGGTCGTGCTGACGAGGTCCTGCCCGGGGGCGTCTCCCCTGCAGGAGCGGCCTCACCACGCCCCGGCCCCCCGCAGCCCCGGGGAAGCAGTCGTCACCACGCCCCGGCGGGACCCCACGGCCCCTCGCCCTCCGGGGGGCGGACTCTTCGCGTTCGGCCTACCCGCTTCCAAGACCTTTGACCTTACTGATGAACGTGGCATCGTTTGCAAAGGCCACCGAGCCCGCCCGGCCCCTCTCTGCAGCGAAACGTCTTCCGCCAAGTGCACGGAGGCCACCCCCTCAGGCTGTGACCACTTGGAAGCTGAGCTGCAAAGGGTGGGCGATAAAAACCACGCAGACCTTAGTCAGCGGCATTGAACTTGGCGTCTTACGAGCCACGAGCTGGGAAACTGCCCATTATTCCAAGGGCGGGTTGTCCTCACGGGGGGCCGGCCTGACACCGAGGAGGGACGAGGCGCGTGCCTCCCGCGCCGGCTGCTCGGCCCACCCAGACACCAGCGCCCACGGCAGCCCTGTTTCTCACGGCCACGGTCACCAACGATGCAAACGTCCAACGCCGGGGACGCGGATACGGACGGTCACGGCACAGCGACGCAAAGGAACAAGTTACAGTGGCACGTGGCAACCGGGGCGACCAAACGCTGAGTGGACGTGGGTGTCTCCAGAGAGGACCCGTGCTGTGGCCCCGTCAGTGCTAAGTTCCAGACGGGATGCTGACGTCTGGTGACCAAAGCCTGAGGCATCCTTGTCTCCGGAGTGCTGGGGGAGGGCGGAGCTCTGAGCTGTCAGCCACCCTCAGCACTGACCGTGCGGCACCCTCAGGCCCCTCCATCCGTGTGTCTGTGCCACCTGTCAGCCACATGTGTCCCAGGAGGGCCATCGTCAGGGGGCTGGGAGGAAAGAAAGGGGCCTTGGAGCCTGCGTTTGTCCCCACCTGTCACGCCCTGTCCCAGGCCGTGGGAATGAGGAAGGAGCATCTGACCGGCTGGCTCTAACGCATCCGGGGGTCTGTCACCGAGTCGCCCACAATGCAGCTATTGAGGGCTCAGGTTTCCCTGAATTGCCTCTCAGGCCTCTGTGTCACCCCGCAGGGTCCCTGGCACGGGGCTCTGGCTCCCGCCTCCCCTCCCCTGGCCATCCACCCTGCTCAGGCCACACGTGGGAGGGAAGTTCAGAGAAAAGAGACAGTGACTGCCCTGAACCCGAAGGTACAATGAGCACTGGCGTGGCCAGGTGACCGGTGTCTGACCCACGTGCCACTATGACCGCAGCAGCACTGTGCTCACCTGTGTTCTCACTGGGGGATGCCTGGGCTTAGCGGGGATCACCCATGTTTCTAGTCCTGGCTCTGTCACCCAATAAACGTGGGTGTCACTGGGCACCAGCCCTTCAGACCTCAGCCAGAATTAGAATCTGGGACACAAACACTCCTTTCAACTCGAAAAGTTGCTAATTCTTTGATATTTCATTTAGAGGAAAACCCAGCATGCGTGCACACACACACACGTGCACACATGCACACATGTACACACACGTACACACACATGCACACACATACACACACAGTGGGAAACAGGTGGGACGCTGCAGGGGATGGTGGTCTGCACTGTCCCTGGGAAGCCACCATCCCCCTCCCTGTGCACTCTGCTCTCTCCCCGTCATTCCCTCCCTCTCTCCTTCTGTCTTGCGCACATGTGCATGTGTGCGTGCGTACATGCAGGGGTATGATGTGCGTGCATGTATGTGTGCATGTGTATGTGTGGTGGTGTGTGTGAGTGTATGCGTGCATGTATATGTGCATGTGTGTGTGCGCACATGCAGGGATGTGTATGTGCGTGCATGTATATGTGTGCATGTGTGCATGTGTATGTGTGGTGTGTGTGAGTGTATGCATGCATGTATATGTGCATGTGTGCGCGCGCATATGCAGGGGTGTGTGTGTGCGTGCATGTATGTGTGTGCATGTGTGTATGTGTGTATGTGTGCGTGTGTGTGTGTGCGGGGGGGGTGTGTGTGTGTGTGTGTGTGTGTGGGGGGTGTGTGTGTGTGCATGTGTGTATGCGTGTGTATGTGTGGTGGTGTGTGTGCATATATGTATATGTGCATGTGTGTGCATACATGCAGGGGTATGTGTGTGCGTGAATGTGTGGACATGTGTGTGTGCATGTGTGTATGTGTGGTGGTGTGTGTGTGCACACGTGTGTGTTGTGTGTGTATGTGTGTGTGGTGGTATGTGTGAGTGTGTGCGTGCGTGTGTACATGTATGTGTGCGCATGTGTGCGCGCATGTGCGTGTTTATGCACATGTGTATGCATGTGTGAGTGTGTGTGGTATGTATGTGTGTGCGTGTGGGCATGTGTGTGTGTTTGGTACAAACACAGAGTGGGGGAGGGGATGCCGAGAGTCCAGGGAAGTTGCACACGGTCACCGAGGCAGAATGGGGCCGCGGCGCCTCCCCTGAGTGCGCTGGCCGGTTCCGCTGCAGGTGGAACAGGACTGTTGACACAGCTCACATTCCCGTGTCCTTAGCAAAGCAGGGGCCGCTGGGCGAGGCGCTGTGACCGCCCCCCCGCTTTGCCCCAAACCACCTCTTTAAGATGGGCCGTCAGATCTCGGGGGAAGCTGTTTCCAGCAGACCCCGTGCTGGGGCGGGGCGCACGCCCGCAGCTGAGAAAACAAACCGGAGAAAGGCAGAGGGGCTCAGGTTCACGGGCGCTCGGCAAGAGGGGCCCCTCCCTGCGCCTCGCCGGCCGGCCTGTCCCCGGGGCGGGCCCGGTGGGCTTTGGCGGCGGGGGTCCTGGGGCAGGGGACGCGGCGGGCGGCGCCGGGGCCGAGCCGAATGCGGAGAGGTGTCCAGGCTTCTCCTCCTGACGTCTTACTTCGTGCCGACCGGAGGCGCAAGGACGAGGCAGCAGCTGACACGCAGCGGGGGCCGACGGCGGGGAGGGCCGCCCGGACGGAGCGCGCTCCCGGCACGGGTGTCCGCGGTTCGTCTTTATCAGCCACACTGCACGAGGGGGACGCGACGGCGCATGGATGCCACCGGGCGTGCAGGGCGTCTGCAGCCTGCGTGGCGTCGCCGACCCCAGAAGTCCTTGGTTTAACCTTGGTGCAACCCGAGGCGGACCCCGCTCGGACCGCTTTGCTCGTCGGGAGTCCGGGCTCGTCTGCTTTCACGGGGCGGGGCGGGCTGCGGTCCGCTCGCTGGCCGACAGTCCCGCCGGGGCTGCGTGTGTGTGAGCGCGTCTCTCCGTGTGCGAACAGCCACCCTTTTCCCTCCAAGCAGCCGCACTCGGAGCCAGAGCGAGCGTTTTGAGCCCCTGCCTGTCGTTGCCGAGCGGCCAGTCTTTCCTGGCGAGCTGTGCCGCTTCCTAATGACGGAGCTCTCGTTAGCGGGACGTGTCCCCTACGAACAGCGACAGCCCTGTCCTCAGAGCCACGAGAATTTCCCTCCTTTTCCCGCACCCGCACCCGGGCTGGCCCATTAGCTGAATTCGGGGGGAAGAACTCGGGGGCCTAGGAAAATATTCTGAAAAGCCGTGCCTGACCTTCAAGGGGAAAGGTCTAGATGTTCCATTAGACATTTATCCCTTTGGGGGAGGGGGAGAGACGCCATTTTCCTCTCTTGGGGAATTACCCAGGAGCAATAAAATGCTCTTTTATAACCGAAGGGCCCAGTTTACATCTCGTGGAATGAAGCAAAATAAATATAAACTTTAGAGGTACGCTCACGGCCCGTATATTTTAGGAAGTGCTGTCACCACGGCCCAAGGCAGCCCCAACAGGCTTCTCTCACAGTTACCACGATGGGGTGCGGGGGCCCCGCTGCCCCAACATCAGTTCTGTTCCTGATTGCTGCTGCAGCCGCTCATCAGAGAAGAAGGGGGCCGCCGGGGCCCTTGCGCTTCCTCTGACATGTAAAACATCACCCACGCCCGAGGGCACGTCCCGGGAGCGGGTGTCCTTCCCGCCGGACCCCCGGACCCCCGGCCCGCGTCGGGGCTCGCCTTCGGCACCGGAGACACATTCCCATGGACTTTGGTGGCCGCATCTCACTGTCTCATTGGTCCCGGCTGGTCCCTTCTCCCCGCGCGGTGGACAGTCACGCGGGACGTGGCGCGGGGTCCGGCCCGTGCTCCCCGACGACACCGCAGACGGAGACGGTGGAGGGGACCTGGGCGAGGCCGCGGGAGAAGCCCGCTCCGTGCTGGGCGCGCGGAGCCTCCTGCACGCTGTCATTTTAGGACGTGCTCGCCACCGCCCATTAGAACCATGGAGGGAAGGGGGCGGGCCCAGCAGGCCCAGCGTTGGCCCCTTCCCCCTCCCCTCCCCCCCACCCTCCCCTCCC
>PVJL010019495.1:0-13752 GCA_004026885.1 Lyroderma lyra | reverse complement strand
TTCTGTCTGGCTTATTTCACTAAGCATGATGATCTCCACGTCCATCCATTTTGTTGCAAATGGCAATATTTCATCTTTTCTTACAGCTGAGTAATATTCCATTGTGTATATGTACCACAGCTTCTTTATCCAGTCATCTGTCGCAGGGCACTTTGGTTGTTTCCATGTTTTGGCCACTGTGAACAGCGCTGCGATGAACATTGGGGTACATAAGTCTTTGCGGGCAAAGGTTTTCAAGTTCTTTGGGTAGATCCTCAGAAGGGGGATTGCTGGGTCATATGGTAACTCCATTCCCAATTTTCTGAGGAAGCTCCACACTGCCTTCCACAGTGGTTGTACCAGTTTGCACTCCCACCAGCAGTGTACCAGAGTTCCTTTCTCTCCACATCCTCTCCAGCACTTGTTCTTCCTTGTCTTGTTGATAACAGCCATTCTCACAGGTGTGAGGTGGTCTCTCATTGTGGTTTTGATTTGCATTTCCCTGATAGCTAATGAGGATGAGCATTTTTTCATATGTCTGCTGGCCATTTGTTTTTCTTCGTGGGAGAAGTGTCTGGTCAGGTCCTCTGCCCACTTTTTAATTGGATTGTTTGTTTTTTTGTAAAGTCGTTTTAGTCCTTTATATATTTTAGATATCAGACCCTTATCAGATATGTTGTTTGCGAATATTTTCTCCCATTCAGTTGGCTGTCTCTTTGCCTTGTTGATGGTTTCTTTTGCTGTGCAGAAGCTTTTTAGTTGGATATAGTCCCATTCATTTATTTTCACTGTTACTTCCCTTGCCTTTGAGGTCAGGTTCATGAAGTCTTCCTTGAGCCCCAGGTCTATAAGTTTAGTACCTATGTCTTCTTCTATACAGTTTATTGTTGCAGGTCTTATATGAAGGTCTTTAATCCATTTTGAGTTAATTTTTGTATATGGTGAGAGTTCACAGCTCAGATTCATTCTTTTCCCAGCACCACCTACTTTATTGAAGAGGCTGTCTTTTCCCCATTGCATATTTTTTGCTCCTTTATCAAAAATTATTTGTCCATAGATTTGTGGATTTATTTCTGGGTTTTCAATTCTGTTCCATTGGTCTATGTTTCTATTTTTCTGCCAATACCAAACTGTTTTGATAAATTGAAGTCAGGGAGTATAATACCACCAGTTTAATTCTTTTTATGTAGTATTGCTTTGACAATTCAAGGTCTTTTATGGTTCCATATAAATCTGACAATCCTTTTATCTATTTCGTGAAAGTAGGATTGTGGGATTTTGATGGATATTGCATTAAATATATAGATTGCTTTGGGCAAAATGGCCATTTTGACAATGTTAAGTCTTCCTATCCATGAACAGGGGATATCTTTATATTTCTTTATGCCTGCTTCAATTTCTTTCAAAAGTGTCTTATAGTTTTCCATGTACAAGTCTGTCACATTTTTTGTTAAGTTAATTCCCAGGTATTTCATTCTTTTTTGTTGTTGTGATAGCAAAAGGAATTGACTCCCTCATTTCCTTTCCTGAAGATTTGTTACTTGTATATAGAAATGCTGTTGATTTTTGTACATTGATTTTTGTATCCTGCAACTTTACTGTATTCATTTATTGTTTCTAAAAGTTTCCTGGTGGAATGTTTGGAATTTTCTATAATAAAGGATCGTGTCATCTGCAAATAGTGACAATTTGACATCTTCTTCCCAATTTGGATACCTTTTATTCCTTTCTCTTGCCTGACTGCTGTGGCTAGAACTTCCAGTACTACATTGACTAGCAGTGGTGACAAGGGGCATTCCTGCCTTGTTTCTGATTTTAGGGGAATAGACTTCAGCTTTTCCCCATTCAGTATGATGTTAGCTGAGGGTCTGTCATATATGGCCTTCATTATGTTAAGATACTTTCCTTCTATACTTATTTTATTTAGTGTTTTGATCATAAATCGATGTTGTATATTGTCGAATGCCTTTTCTGCATCAATTGAAATGACCATATGGTCTTTATCTTTTATTTTGTTTATGTGGTGTATCACATTGATTTTTGTCTGTTGAATCATCCTCGTGCTCCTGGGTTGAATCCCACTTGATCATAATGTATGATCTCTTTCATGCATTGTTGTATTCTATTTGCTAATATTTTATTTAGGATTTTTGCATCTGTGTTCATCAGAGATATTGGTCTATCATTTTCGTTTTTTGTGTTGTCTTTACCAAGCTTTGGTGTGAAGGTAATGTTGGCCTCATAGAATGAGTTAGGAAGTATTGCTTTCTCTTCAATTTTTTTGGAAGAATCTGAGGAGGATAGGCATTAATTCTTCTTTGAATGCTTGATAGAGCTCGTGGGTGAGATGATCTAGTCCAGGGCTTTGGCCTCTAGGGAGGTTATGGATAGTCATTTCAATTTCTTTACTGTCGATTGGTCTATTTAGATTATCCAATTCTTGGTTCAGTCTAGATAGGCTATAAGTTTCTGGGAACTTGTTCATTTCTTCTAGGTTGTTAAATTTAGTGGCATAAAGCCCTTTATAATATTTTCTTATAATACTTTGTATTTCTGTGGTATCGGTGGTAATTTCTCCCTTTTCATTTCTAATTTTGGATATTTGTGTCATTTCCTTTAGTCCTTTGACTTTCTCAAAGAACCAGCTTTTTGTAATATTAATTTTTTCTATTGTTCTCTAATTGGTTTAGCTCTGTTTTAATTTTTATTATTTCTTTTCTGCTGACTTTAGGTTTTGTCTGCTCTTCTTTTTCTAGTTCTTTAAGATGGGATGTTAAGGTGTTTACTTGTGATTTTTCTTGCTTCTTAAGATAGGCCTGTAATGATAAAAATTTCTCTGTTATTACTGCTTTCACTGTGTTCCAATAATTTTGATATGTTGTATTTTCATTGTCATTAGATCTATAAATATTTTAATCTCTTTTTAATTTGTTCTTTTATCCAGTCATTTTTAAATAAGATGTTGTTTAATCTCCATGTATATGTGTTTTTTTTCTGCTTTCCCTTTACAGTTGATTTCCAATTTCAAAACTTTGTGTTCTGAGAATACACTTGGTATGATTTCAATCTTCTTGAATTTGCTGAGGCCACTTTTATGTCCCAGCTATGGTCTATCCTTGAGAATGTTCCATGTGTACTAGAAAAGAAGGTGTAGTCTCTTTTTGTTGGATGAAGTGTCCTGTAAATGTCAATTATGTCCATTTGCTGTAACGTGTTGTTTAGAGCTGATACTTCCTTATTTATTTTCAGTTTGGATGATCTGACCATGGCTGTTAAGGGGATGTTTAAGTCTCCCACAATGATTATGCTTTTGTCAGTTTCTCATTTCAGATCTGTTAGTAGTTGCTTTGTATATTTTGGTGCTTCCGGGTTGGGAGCATATATATTAATTAGTGTCAAATCTTTTTGTTGTATTATGCCTTTTATCACTATGTAATGTCCATCTTTGTCTCTTGTTATTTTTTTAACCTGAAATTTATTTAATCAGATATCAGTATGGCAACTCCTTTTCTCTGGTTACCATTTGCTTGGAGTATTGTTTCCCATCCTTTCAGTCTGAGGTTTTGCTCTTGGAAACAGCATATGGACAGGTTTTGTTTTTTAATCCAGTCTGCTACTCTGTGTCTTATTATTGGTGAGTTCAGTCCATTAACATTTAGAGTGATGATCGATATGTGAGGATTTCCTGCAGCCACTACATTTTTATTGTTGTTGTTATGTTTTATTTTTGTTTCTTTCTTGTTGCCCCAATTCTATTCTATTTGACCTGATGCTTTGTTTCAGGTCGAAGAGCCTACTTCAGTGTTTCTTGAAGTGCCAGCCTTTTGCTGGTGCATTCCCTCAGCTTTTGTGTGTCTGAGAAGGTCTTTATTCCTCCTTCATAGCTAAAGGATAATTTTGCTGGATAATTTATTCTTGGCTGGAAGTTTCTTTCTTTTAAAGTTTTGAATATTTGATTCCAAATAGAGTTTTTGCTGAGAAGTCTGATGCCAGCCCGATGGATTTTCCTCTAAAGGTTATAGATCTTTTTTCCTTGGCTGCGTTGAGAATTGTCTGTTTGTCTTTAGTTTTTGACATCTTTAGTACCATTTGTCTTGGAGAAGCTCTGCTAGGGTTCAGGTATCTAGGAGATCTATTTTCTTCTTGACTTTGGGGTTCCAGGTGTTTCCATAGGTTTGGAAAGTTCTCGTCTACTATTTGTTTGAGTATGTTCTCTGTAGAGTGTTCTGCTCCTTCTTCTAATCCTATTATCCTGATGTTGTTTTGTCTCATGGAGTCAGGTAGTTTTTGCAGAGTTCTTTCAATCCTTTCAATTCTATATTCCCTATCTTCTTCTTTCTGAGATGTTTCCATGTTCTAATCTTCAATATCACTAATTTTTTTCCTCCATCTGGTTGGCCCTGTTTCCTATGGCAGTTATTTCATTCTCACTTCTTTTTTGTATTATTTATCTCTCAAATTTACATTTTGTTCTTCCTTATGTTTTGAATTTCTTTTTAAAATTGTTCCTTTAGTTCACAGATTTCCTTCCTTAAGTCATTCACCTCAGCTATGGTGTTTTGCCAGTATGTTTTTATTTCTCTCAGATTCTTTAGAACAGCTACTTTAAAAATCTCAGTCACTTAGTTCAGAAATTTCTAGGTCTATGAGATCCTTTTCCAGAGATTTGTCATCTTCTTTCTGAGCAGCTTTAAATCCTAAAGTACTCACATTTTCTGCTGGGTTCTTCTTCTTTGGCATGTGGGCTTTATATTCAGCAGAGCTCAGGAGCTCTCTTTCTCTGAATAATATTTTTGTGGTGTCTTGTTATAGAGCAGACACTAGGTGCCACTGGGGGTCAAGTTTTGGGAGAGAGGGGAGGTGTTTAAACCTTATCTCTCATCTTCAACCACCCTTGGAAGCAGGGCACTTCAATCTGCAGTCCCTTTACTTCCTGCAGTTTGTTGGGGAGGCTGTAGGAGAGGGGAGAGGCCAACAAAATGCATGCTCAGGTAGCTCCACCTCCTGCCCTTTGCTGGGAAAGCTGGAGGATTTGAGGGAGACTGATGGGATGGAAGCCAAGGCCGCTGTCACTGGTTGGGGCAAAGAGTGTCAAATCCGCTTTTCTTCTCTCTCCAGCGCTTTACCCCAGGTGTGTTCCAGTGATTGGTCTCCACAGCAGCCTCTCGGCCAAGTCTGCCAGCACACACCATGTAAGGGCACTGAGAGTGCGTGGGGCGCAGGTCTGGAGATGCAGGTCATGCAAGAGTACCTTGCAATGGCACCGGATGCGCACACTCTGTGGCGGAAACCCACAGGCTACATGAAATTGCTGCACATTAGGGTGCTGGGCTAGTGCCCCAGGTGCACCAGCTCCACATGCAGAATCCTCAGGCCCTGCAAGATTGCCAGGCGTGTGCGAGGGCGCTGGATACTTGCGCACCACAGGCCAGGCCTTGGGAGAGCACCCAGCAAGGACACCGGGTGTGCATCAGCCACGGGTCTAAAGCTGCAGACCTGATGTCACAGGCCATGTGAGGGCAGCCAGCACACCTCTGCCATGGGCTGGGAACTTGCACATGTGCGTTGTGGGCCGTGAGGATGCCAGGAGCTGAGGTGCTGTATCTGGGGGTTTATTTTGGCCTGTGGCTATTTAGAGTCCTCTTTCAACTTTCTTGCTACTTAAGAGTTGCAGAGGCTGGCTCCCAAGCTTTGTCTCTAACACTTTAAGGTCCTGCTCCCTCACAGTCTCCCAGCGTTCTGCCACTTTGGCTTTCACTCTTGTTGCCTCTTGGCCTCCTCCCTCCCGTGTATTGTGCTGCTCTCTGATTTTTTTCTAGTTCCTTCAGTTAGCAGTGATGGGGTCCCATGGCCATCCATCTCTGCACCCTCCCTTCTTTCCAACTCACCCACCTCTCTCTAACCTTCAGGTATTTTCTTGCAATGTGTGGATTCTCAGTTGTCACTATGTCACTCAGGGTCCTCTTTCTTGGCTCCTGTACAGCCTTTTAATTGTGTTTTCTGGGAGAGGTTTTAGGGACCTCCTCCCTGGTCACCATTTTAAGAAGTCCATCCATCCTTTTATTCTCTACCTTTTTTGTGTCCTTATGTTTTAGATCTATCTCTTTTAAATAGCACATACATACATTTTTTTGCCAATCTGCTAAGGTCTACATTTTAATGAGTGACTTTAGTCCTTTTGTGTTTGTTGTGGTTGTTTATACATTTGTATTAGTTTCTCAGAGTTTACTTTTTATTTTCTCTTTGCTTCATCTTTTCTATACTACTTTTCCTGCTGTATTCTTATTGCTTTTTATGGTTTTTATTGGTTTAAATTTTTAAATTCTGTTTTTACTTCTACATTTTGTAAGTCACATATCTAATTTCTATTCTTTTAGTTAGTACAGTTGCTTTTCACATGGTACACTTAGTATTATTAAACAGCATATAAAGTTTTCTCCTCAACAGTACAAGAAATAACATGAGCACGTTAAATGCATTAATATAGTCATGCTTCTGACTAATGGTTGTTGTGATGATTATTTTTATACCTTGCATAGAGACAGTGTCTGGTTTGGGTTCATTCACATGTTTACCATTTCTTTGTTCTTTGTCACACTTCTTCAGAGATTTTCTTTCTTCTTCTAGAAGTTCATTATTTAAAAGTTCTTTTAGTACAAAGTCAAATGATCATCCACTCAGTATTTGCTTATGTGAAATATCTTTATCTTACCTTTATCTCTGAACATAGTTTATTTTTGTTATTGCTTTTGTCTTTTTTGCTAGCTATTTTCTCCCAGCCCTCTGATGAACTCACACTACTGTATTCTGGCTTCCATTACTGTTGAGAAGTTTGCTGTCAATTGAATTATCATTCCTTTGGGGACCACCTGCCTTTGCTCTTTTACTGCTTTTAAGATCATCCCTGTCATTGAGTTTCCTGCATGCTCATTGCAATATTATCAGTGCAGATTTGTTTATTTAGCCTTGTTTACTATATTTTTCTTTCTGTATCTATAGATTTGTATTTTTTCACCAATTCTGAGAATTTTCTCAGCCATTACTTCTTTGAATATTGGCTCTCTTTACTTCCTATTGCCCCTTCTCTTTTTATCCTTATTTACCCTCTTATGTTTTCCATCTTCCTGACTGAACTATATATTCATAAATTTCTTCAGCTAAATCTTCCAGAACAACAATTCTCTATTCAATTTTGTCTAATCTGCTATTTAACCCATCCACTGAATTTTTAACTTCAATAATTTAATTTTCATTTCTAAAAGTTCTGTTACTCACTTTCATATTTGCCTGCTTATTTTTGATAGTTTCTTCATCCTTGTACAATTTTAGCTCCCTATTTCTGTTCTTTATTTGTTATAGGGTTATTTTATAATCTGTATATTGTAATTTTGGATCTAAAGCCTCTGAAGGTCTAAATCTATTTGACATTCTGCTTTCACCCATTTTATACCAGGGTTCCCAAAAAATGTATACACATTTTAAGAAATGTCATCTATGTATTACTTTTCAAAATTGTATTGAATTATGGTAGCAATATGTAGTATGACATTTGCTCAAGAGATGGTGTTAATCAAATGAATGCTAGCATCACCATGTGACAGGCAGGACAGTCAAAGAAAACGGCAGAAGCACAGTTGTCGTTTGAGGAGCACAAGACCATTTCGAAGTGGTATTTGAAATTAGAGAATGTTGTTTGAGTTTCCCCCATGTTCTCCTGACTTAACACCCCTTGACTTCTACCTATGGGGAGTCTTAAAGGACGTGGTGTACTGTAGAAAATGGACTACACTGGCGGTACTTCAGGAAGAAGTTGAAACAGCATGCGCAGAGATATAAGTGGACACTTTGGTCGACATTGCTCAAGTAGTAGTTCGCCGTAATCAGAAGTATCTGGATGCTGACGGTGATCACTTTGAGCACCTCTTGTAATTGCAGAAATCAAAAGTGACTTGTATTCATCTTTTGTTATTGGTATATATTGACTATTACAATTTTAATACCGTTTTTTCTTTCTTAAAACGTGTATACTCTTTTGGCACCCTCTGCATATGTTCAGTAATTTGTATTGCAATCTCATTTTGAATTGAATTTGCTCAAGAATCAAGTTAGACCTAGATTAGGAGATTAATTTTTCAGAGAGAATTGATATATACTTCTATTGAGAGCCAAGGAGTTCTAGGGGTATGAATCCACTTTAGTCTCCTCCAAAGGCCCCTGATTGAAGTCTTAGACTCATATCTTGACCTTGCTTACTACACAGGGCCTATTCTCCTTTTCATAGTGTTAACATTTGCCCTCAAGGAAACCCTGCCTTTTACCTGTGACTTTTAATTTGTTGACCTTGCTCTCCCCTTTTTCACCCAGGTCTAGCCATGGAAATTTCCGACTTCCTAGGGAGCTAAGCAATAGAATTCTATTTGTTGTAATTATGGCAGGATCCAGTGAGAGGGCTTTTCAGAGTTTATTGTGGCTTTACTTCTAGGCACAGAAGCAACATACACATTCTGCACCCTTCCTGAACCCCTCTGGTGGGAACAGGGGTGACAGGTGGGCCAGGGCATTAGCAGCCAGGTGGACTGGGTAGGGGGCTGCTGGGTGGTTCTGACATGGGTCTCATCTGAATGAGCAGAGGCACTTCCTGGGTGAAGTCAGCCCTGAGGGAAGGATCAGAAGGCAGGCCTGAAGGCAGAGGAGGGACTGAAGACAAGACAGGCCATAGAGGTTGGTATCCCTAGAAATGGACCAAGACAGAAAGACCTTGAGACACTGGGGATTGTTTCACATGGGGATCAGCTTGCTGCACAGTGCGAATGTGAGACATTGGTTTAAAGAGGCAGAAACCAGCTATGCCTATGTGCCTATATGGCTACAGAGGAGAGACTAGCACAGCACCTTTCCATTGGACATTTGGTTAACTAACTGTGGGCATTCCCCAGTTAGTGCAACAGTATTTCAGAGAGACTGAGCTCAGTGTGGGCTGGAAAAGGTACAGCAGGCTTTCGTCCCTGCATACCTTTGCACCATCTATTCCCTTTGTCTACGATGATCTCTCCTCCATTTCTATTCCAATGGACTCCTACATACCCTTCAAGGTCCTGTTCGATGGTGACCTGTCAGCGAAGTCCTCTATGATTGTCCCGGGTTGTTGTTGACCTTCCTCTTATGTGACCCACAGCACTAGCTACCTTTCTCTTTTTTTGCTTATCACAGTGGTTTACAAAGTATCTCCTGCTCTATGAGCTCATCACTGGGCTCCAGGGCAGAAGCCAGCCTTCTGTGTCCCAGTCTGGCCGTGTGGCCTGCTGCTGTGAGTGTGGACACTACAACCAGAGGCCAACTCCTCTACTTAGTGCTGGGTCAGCTTGACACATTGCTTAACCCCTCTGTGTGTACCTCAGGTTCCTCATTTCAAATTGTACATAAAATGATACTTCCTCAGAGCATTGCTACAAAAGTTAACAGAATTAACACTTGTCGGGCCCTTGGAGCCCTTCAGAACTTAGGAGGTACTCAGCAATAGGCATGGGCATCACAAATGAACAACCCGGATCGGTCCTTTCAAGCAGAGTTGGGCTTATGTAGGATGGAAAGTACATCCCTGGCAGAGAGGTCCAAGCTGTATGAAGCCAAAACACAGTTGATACAGTTCCAGGACAAGGAGGAGTTCTTGAGAAGGACAGCTGGGCTTGCAGGACATGAGGGTGCAAGGCCTGCAGTCCCTCTGCAGGTGCCTCCTCTCACCTCTCAGCTTCCTGCTTCTCCTCTCTGCAGTACTGCATGTTCCTACTTCCCACACCTGGGGCTGTGTGTGGCTCTGGTGTGATCTACAGCACTAACAGATGCTAGAACTCTGTATCCTGACCCTGCAGCCAACTGACTCAGTGCCCCAAATCCAAAGCCTAAAGGAAATGTTCTGACTGTCCCAGGCTTCCTCGGGAGCTGCAGCTCTGCAACAGTGAGCTGAAGAAAGGAGAAAAGGGTGGTAATAGTCTGGTCCTCAAGTGACTCAGAAGTGAGAGGAGGGTGTGGTCAGGGAGGCCACTGTGGGCATCCCTAATTGACAGAGGGACAGCATGAACAGACTCAGAGCCAGGATCCCACTCTAGGAGGGACAGTGGAGCACAAAGCACTATGTAAGTTCTATCTCTGGGCCTCCCAGATGGCCTGTGGGAGCTGGGAGGCAGGCTGGGGCAGATCCAGTCTGGGAGGAAGGCTCCCCAGTCTCTTGTGTTGAGGCAGGGCTCCACCATGGCCTCTCTGGAGCCCACTTGTCCCCACTTTAGGCTTTGTGGCTGAGAAACTCCTAGTTCCCTCAGAAGGACAATGGCACAGTGTATGTGAGCAGCTGTGGTGGCAGCTCTGTGACTTGTCATGGAAACATCATCGCTGACACCACCACAGTCAGAGGCTGTCCTAATGCCAGATGTGTCATTGGCATCCCCTGGAGCCTCTACCCTTTGAGCTGCCGAAGATGCTAACACAGCCAGCTCTGGCGCCGGGCTCCCCTCCATCAGCACTTCAGACTCCTCAGATCCAACCCCTGTTCATGGAGGCTGATGGGGCATGCACTGCCTGGGGTTTAGGCATTCGCCTGTGGTGTTTATGATGGTGATGGTGCTTTTCCTCATTCAGAGGAGCAAACTGAGAACCAGAAAGGAAAGGGGTTGCCTGAGGTCACAGAGCTCAGAAGGGGTAGGACTGCAGTTTGGACAGTCTCACAAACACAAATTCTGTACTTTGTTTCCATGCTGCCTCCGATGGGTCCGGGCTGGAGACCACTCGCCTTTGTTATCACCTTTCTCAGTTCACTCATTAAACAGAGTCTGTTTACTGAGCACGTACATGTGGTAGACATTAGACACAGTCATGATGCTAGATACAGAGGTAAGTCAAATATGGCTCATCCTCAAGTAGCTCACATTTATTAATTATAGGCTGACCAGACATTCCACTTTAAACGAGACAGAAAACAATGATACTGTCTCATTTCAAACAGCACATGTGATCGGCCTACTGACACCTTGAAGTTAGCCAAGTGAGACTAGGCTGACAATAAGTACCATTTGAAATGAGACACTACCATTGTTTTCTGTCCCACTTAAAATGGGACATCTCGTCAGCCTAGTTAATTGCCAAGATTACAAAGGCAATGTGTAAAATCCATAAGAAAAGAGCCTTTGAGTAGAACCAGTACTCATCCACACAGACCAAACCAATTCCCTTTTCAATGATTCCATGTTGCTCAGGATCGAGTCCAGACTCCTTTGCAAGGTTCTCAAGCCCTGTCAAAGTCCAGCCCCACCTCCCTCTCCAGCCTCATCTTCTGTCACTCTTCCTCCATGTCCCAGCCACACTATGTAGCTATTCGTTCCCAAAAGTGACTGCTTGCTCTCTTTCCTTTGACTCCAGTGTTTCCTGGAATGCCCTTCCTTCCCTTCTTTCCCTTCTGAACTCCAGTTCTCCTCTCAGTGAGCTCAACCTCTGTGAGGACACTACTGCCATTACCTCTAAAGACAGAAAGCCACTCCCTTTTCTGATGTCTCTCCATATGCTTCACAGAGACTATGGGTGGAATAGTGGACATATCCAAAAGATATGTCCACCTAGAATCTGTGAATGTGATCTTATTTGGACAAAGGGGCTTTGCAGAGGAAATTATGCTAAAGATTTCAAGGTCATATCATCCTAGGTTAGGGTGGGTGATAAATCCAATGACAACTGTCCTAATAAGAGGAAGTTTTGAGACAGACATAGAGGAGATGGCCATAGAAAGATGGAGATGGATTGGAGCAATGTGTCTACAAGCCAACGAATGCTAATGATTGTCAGTAGCTAAGAAAGAAAAACCACTAGAAGCTAGAAGAAAGACATGACATGGATTCCTCCTCATAACTTCTGGAAGGAATTGACCCTGCTAACACCTGGACTTTGGACTTCTGGTCTCCAGAACCATGAGAGAATGCATTTCTGTTGTTCAAGCCACCCAGTTAGTGGTAATTTGCTACAGCACATTTAGGAAACAAGTAAGTATTTGTTCACAGGCCTGCCCCCTGTCCTGTGCTATGAGCAGGATCTGGGTCACTTCCTTCACTGCATTCCCAGTCCAGCTGTCCATGACATATAGTTGGTGCTTAATAGGTGCTTGCTGACTTGAATTGCCTAACAAAAATCCTGTCAAGAGTACTAAAGGAAATGGCCTGCTAGCATTGGCCTATAGGGACCAAATTGTTGGATTTGTTGGATAAATTAATAAATCATCAAATGTGTCTGGCCCTGAGTCCTCATCCAGAAAGATGCCTGTTTGCTCCTCATTAAAGGATTTTAAGAACAAAGTTCATTCGGGAAAGGAATTGTGTGTCTCACAGAAGGCATTTTTTGGTGGGCTGCGTATTGGCCAATATTGGGGCAGGTTTGTTTTGAACATTCACAAAGACAAGTGGTTCCAATTGAGGCTGAGGCTGGGGCAGTGGAGGCTCATTGCAGGCACTGGGTGCTTGAGGGATGCTGTTGTCCCCAGACATCCCTGCACCTTTCTTGGAATTTCCTTTGGGAAATCACACCTCCTCAAATTTCAGCTCTTCTGGGGTGGGGATAACACCTCCTCCTGGCATTCCTGAGGCCACAGTGATTGGTTCAAGGGTGAGCACGAGGCTCTCAGAGCCAATGAGACAAAAGACACTTTCGCTGAGAATTCTGGGACAATGATATGGGCTTTCCCCCTTTCGATATAAATAAACCCAGATGCCTGTAGATTAGAGCTGTTGCCAAGGTTGCTACCATGAGAAGTCTAAGAAGATGAGGGCTGAAAAACTGAGAAAAAATAAGCCCTGATGATATGGATCGAACACAAGTCAAACTGCAGCTGCACCTCCCCTCAGACTTTTCAGCTTTGTGAGCCAGTGAATTCCCTTGTCTTACTCTGGTTTGGGTTAGAGTTTATTCCATGTGTAACCAATAGGGTCCAAATTATTATAAGAGTGATGTGATGAGTCCAATTACTCCAAAATCCAGGTACATGAAATAGCTTCATATGTTACTTCGTAGTTGGGATCAAAATTGCAGCTGTGTGACCCTGAGGAAAGTTTCTAATTTTTCTGAGCTTCAGTTTTCTCATCTATGACATGGAGTGGTACCTGCCTTTGGCATTTATGAGGACTAGAGACAGCATATGCAAGTCACTTAAGCATGGTGACCAAGCAAATACACCTTCCATGCATGGTACTTTCAGAGGGACATTGCTCCTATCCTTGCCCACTCTGGCAGTGCCTACTGTCCTCTGGACTTTGAGTGGTCCTCAGAGATATTTCTATAATTTTTGATTTGAGAAATACCACAATATTTTTATTAGTTTACTTTTTATAATTAACAATAATAAATGCTCACTGAAGAAAATGAGAACATATAGAAAAGGGAAGAAATAAATTAACCCATAATCTTATGACTAAGAGTGAATCACTATTACCATATTCAATACTTAGGTTGTTTATAATATATGTTTTTGCCTTGACAAAGCTTATACCTCCCACTTATTCCTTCCAGGTTGGTCTCCAAAGGTTTTCTATGTTGGTGTTAATAGTGGTTACCTGAGGGTCAGTGGGGAGGCAGGAGGGGAAATGGGAGTGGGCAACAACTCTATGGTGATGGAAGAACTGACTCTGGGTGCTGAGCACACAATGCAGCACATAGATGATGCACTGTAGTATTGTACACCTGGAACCTATGTAATTTTTACTAACCAATGTCACCCCAATAAATTTAACAATTAAAAAAAAA
>PVJL010019494.1:0-13756 GCA_004026885.1 Lyroderma lyra | reverse complement strand
GAGGTGTCCTGTACCCCAAAGTACTCAAGGACTAGGTGTTGGAAAGACCTGAGATACACTTAGAGACCCCAATGCTTTCCTGTGAGACCAAGTCCCCACCGTACAATCAGTGAATGTAAAAGGGACAACAGGCACCAGATAACTGACAACATTCTGAGAAGCTGACAACTAAAGTTGAAACAATGTGACCAGGCCACTGAGGACAGCTTTATTCTGATTGAATTCTGTAACCTTGGCAGCTAGGTCAAGAGATATCTTGGCCCCCACCAAGTTCCATGGGGTACAGATGGCATGTAAGGTGCAATCTATGATATGCCCTTCCAGGTGGTGGGTGTAGAAGCTGCCAATCTTTACCTGCTACACATTTTGAATCTGTGACGCGTGGACTGTATATCTACTTGTGGTCTCTGTGTTGGTCATGTCAGGAGTACGCCCAAATTTCTTTGTCCATTCACTTTGAGGGTATACTGGATGATCTGTTCAATCCCAACTAAAGCTAGAAATGGCCAGAACTGAGGATGATTGGGAGGAATTTGCCTTTTGCCAAAAGGCCGTTGGAGAAGAGATATAGAGTGCCGGTTCTCACATTACATGGCCTCTGAGTGTGGGACCCCTCCAGAAGGTATTTATGAGGCATCACTGATGATTCATACAGCTCTCTGCATAGCCTCCTAAACGTGGTATAATTGGAAACTGTGTTTCTCACTATGTGCACTTGGGACTGGATGGTGTGGTGCTACCCTGTGACTGTTCCCAGTTGCCTACCTCCTGACCATTTCCTGATATCTTCCTTGTTTATTTTTTCCTGGCATTAGCAGCAGGCGTGGGATATTTATAATGGAAACTGCTCATATACAAACTTTTTCCTATGAGAGTTCTCTAAGTTCTCTGGGATGTGTTGCCAGACCCATGCCGCTCTTCAAGTCTGCTTGTACAAACCCCCCATGAGTGAAGATTGGCTGGACATACCCAATAGCTTTAAGAGTCTGTTGGTCATTAGCAGAGTATTGGGACTGCTTGGATTTAGGTCTGGACATCAGCTGAGCTGTGCTGTGTCATGGCCTCTTTCCCCTGTGCTAAGCTCTGGTTGTGGTATATGCTAACTGCAACCTGGTGTGAATTCTTGGGCTCTTTATTTTTATGTATACGGTGGGGATCCACAGGTCCTCACAACTCAGGGTTCTTCTCACATGCCACCAAACACAACTCCACAAGTCTGGGTCAGCATTGACCAGTCTTTCTACACACCCATCAGATACTACATGTCCCCTGCAGAAAATTGCACTCATTCTGGGAAGGGTTGTATATTTCACCTTGATTCAGAGGATATTTTAATTAATGGCTTTCAAGACTATTCAATTTTAAGGCTGATGGAGTTTCCATGGTCTGCTAGGGAGCAGGATTGGGGCAAGGTCTTGCTGTGTACACCATAACCCACCATTGTGGGTCCTCTTATTGGCTAATAGCAGAGATTTCCAGCACCAAAATGGCCTCAGAATCTGCAAGTTGATCTAGGGGTTGGAAAATCTTAAGATACACTTACAGACACCAGTGCTTTCCTGTAAGGCAGGTCCTGACCATGCCCTCAGACAATAACAGGGAGCCCATAGGCGCCACGGAAAACTGACCACATCTTGAGAAGCTGACATCTAAGGTGGAAAGAATGTCATCAGGCCACCATTTCCAGCTTCACTCTGATTGAACCCTGTAACCTTCGAAGCTAGATCAAGAGGTGTCTTTGTCCCCACCAAGTTTCATGAGGTGAAGATGGTGTGTAAGGTGACTTCCATGAACAGACACCACCAGGTGTCTGGTGTAGAAGATTCCACTCTCTGCCTGCTCTCCATATTGAGTCTGTTGGGGGAGGGTTTTAAGATCGGTCAAGGAACATTTGGAAAATAGTTGGAGGCTGTAAGGCCCCAAATTACTGGGTCACTGAGTGTGAGGCCCTCCAGGAAATATCAATGAGGCATCACTGATGATTCACATAGGTTTCAGCATATCCCCAGATATGCAGTTTGGATCTCTGTTTCATCTCTGCACTTGTGACTGAATGGAGTGGAACTTCCCTGTGCCACACCCAGTTACCTGCCTCCTTACTATGACCTCGCACTGCTCTTTAATTTGCCAGACACTGGCATGGAGGCTGAGACTGGATTCTGTAACAACACAGGAAAGGAAATGTTTATAATGCAAACTGCTCATGTCCCACCTTCTTCATTTGTTTGAAAATTCTCTGTATGCTCTGGGAGCTGGTTGCATAATCATCCCCTGAACTGACCAAAGAAAAGATACACAGTAGCAGATTAGATTAAAAAACAGAATCTATCTATGTGCTATCTCCAAGAAACACACCTCAGCCATAAAGAAAAACACAGAATAAGACTGAAAGGATGGGAAACAATACTTCAACCAAATGGTAACCAGAGCAAAGCAGGAGTTGCCATACTTCTACCTAATGAAATAAACTTCAGGTTAAAAGGGATAGTAAAAGACAAGGATGGACATTACATAATGATAAAAGGCACAATACAACGACAATAAGACATGACACTAATTAATATATATGCTCCTAACCAGGATACACCCAAATAGACAAAGAAACTACTAACAGATTTGAAAGGAGAAACTGATGAATACACAATCATTGTGGGAGACTTAAACACCACACTAACAGCCATGGACAGATCATCCAAACAGAAAATAAATAAGGAAACATCAGCACTGAATGACACATTAGAGAAATTGGCCATAATTGATATTTGCAGGACACTTCACCCAGGAAAAGGACACTATTCCTTATTTTCTAGTGCACATGGAACATTCTGAAAGATATCCCACATGCTGCAACACAAATGTAGCCTCAGCAAATTCAAGAAGATTAAAATTATACTATGTGTATCCTCAGACCTCCATGCTTTGAAATTGGAGAACAACTGTAAAAGGAAAGCAGAAAATAAAAACACATATACATGGAGATGATAACCGCTCATTTAAAAAGAACTGGATAAAAGAACAATAAAAGTGAGATTAAAAATATATATACAAATTATCGACAAGGAAATCACAACATACCAGAATTATTGGGACACAGTGAAAGCAGTGATAAGAGGGAAATGTTTATCAATACAGGCCTGTCTTAAGAAACAAGAAAAATCACAAGGAAACAACTTAACATGCCATTTTAAAGAACTAGAAATAAAAGAGCACACAAATCCCAAAGTCAGCAGAAGAAAAGAAATAATAAAAATTAAAGCAGAGATATACCAATCAGAGAACAGGAGGACAATAGAAACAAATAATATTACAAAGAGCTGGTTCTTTGAGAAAGTCAACAAAATTGACAAAACCTTGGCGAGACTAATCAAAGGATGAAAAGAAAGGACACAAATATCCAAAATTAGAAATGAAAGGTGAGAAATTACCACCGATACCACAGAAATACATAGGATTATAAGAGAATCTTATGAAGAACTTTATGCCACTTAATTTAACGACCTAGAAGAAATGGACAAGTTTCTAGAACCTTATAGCTTACCTAGATTGAACCAAAAAGATCTCGATAATCTAAATAGACCAATTCATAGTGAAGAGATTAAAATGACTATCCATAATCTCCCGAAAGGCAAAATCCATGGACCAGATCGTTGCACCAGTGAGTTTTACCAAACATTCAAGGAATAACAAACACCTATCCTGTTCAGACTCCTCCAAAAAATTGAAGAAGAAGCAATAATTCCTAACTCGTTCTAGGAGGCCAACATTCCTCTAATACCAAAGCCTGGCAAAGACAATACAAAAAAAGAAAACTATAGACCAATATCTCTGATGAACACAGATGCAAAAATTCTAAACAAAATATTAGCAAACAGAATATAGTGATACATCAAAAAGATCATACCTCAAGATCAAGTGGGATTCATCCCAGGAGCACAAGAATGGTTAAACATATGAAAATCAATCTTTGTGATACACCACACAAAAAAAAAAATCAAAGATATAGAACCTATGACCATTTCCCATTGATGCAGAAAAAGCTTTCAACAAGATACAGCATCCATTTATGATCAAAACACTAAATAAAATAGGTATCGAAGGAAAGCATCTCAACATAATAAAGGCCATATGTGACAAGGCCTCGGCTAACAGCATACTCAATGGGGAAAGCTGAAGCCTATTCCCTTAAAATCAGGAACAAGACGGGGATGTCCCCTGTCACCACTGTTATTGAATATAGTAATGGAAGTTCTAGCCACAGCAATCGGGCAAGAGAAAGGAAACAAAGGTATCCAAATTTAGAAAGAAGATGTCAAATTGTCACTCTTTGCTGATGACATGACGCCTTATATAAAAAATTCCAAAGTTTCTACCAGGAAACTATTAGAAGCAATAAACGAATACAGTAAAGTCACAGGATATAAAATAAATGTAAAAAAATCAACAGCATTCCTATATACAAACAACAAATCCACAGAAAAAGAAAGCAGGAAATCAATTCCTTTTGTGATCAAAACAAAATGAATGAAATACCTGAGGTTTAATTAATGAAGAAACTGTCAGACTTATACACAAAAAAGTATAAGACACTTATGAAAGAAATTGAAACAGGCGTTAAGAGGTGGAAAAATATCCCCTGTTCATGGATAGGAAAATTTAACATTGTTAAAATGGACATTCTGCCTAAAGCAATCTACACATTTATTGCAATACCCATGAAAATTCCACAATCATATTTTCCTGAAATAGGTAAAAGGAATAGTAAATTTATATGGAACCATAAATGACCTCGAATTGCCAAACCAATGTTACATAAAAAGAATAAGGCTGGTGGCCTTACATTCCCTGACTTCAATTTCTATTACAAAGCATCAATAGTCAAAACAGCTTGGTACTGGCAGAAGAACAGAAATATAGACAAATGGAATAGAACTGAAAACCAAGATATAAACTCACAAATTTATGGACAAACAACTTTTGATAAAGGAGCAAAAAACATACAATGAGGAAAAGACAACCTCTTTAGTAGGTGGTGCTGGGAAAACTGGAATAATATATGCAAAAAAAGAACTTGAGCTTCTAAATATTTCCATATACAAAAATTAACCCTAAATGGGTTAACGACCTTCATATCAGACCTGCAGGAATAAACTGCATAGAAAAAAACATTGGTACCAAACTTATAGACCTAGGACTCAAGGAAGACTTCATGAAACTGACCTCAAAAGCAAGGGAAGTAAAAGCAAAAATTAATGAATGGGATTATATCGAACTAAAAAGCTTCTTCACAGGAAAAGAAACCATCAACAATGCAAAGAGACAGCCAACAGAATGGGAGAAAATATTTGCAAAGAACACATCAGATAAGGGTCTAATATCTAAAGTATATAAAGAATTAATAAGACTTAATAACACAAAAACAAACAAACCAATTATAAACTGGGCAGAAGAACTAAACAGGCATTTCTATCACGAAGAAGTACAGATGGCCAGCAGACATATGAAAAACTGCTCAACCTCATTAGCTATCAGGGAAATGCAAATCAAAATCACAATGAGGTACCACCTCACACCTGTTAGAATGGCTATAATCAACAAGACAAGAAATAACAAGTGCTGGAGAGGATGTGGAACAAATATTTAAAATGTAATATTTTGTGGATTTTTTTGTTATAGCTTATGAGCTATTGTTAGTACTAGTGTATTTTATGTGTTACTCAAGTCAATTCTGTTTGCAATCTGGCCCAGGGAAGCCAAAGTGTTACATACCACTCACGTAAACGATTGTCCTTTAGAGAAAGTGATAATTCAAAACACCTGTATAACTCAACACTTCTATTCTACTCAAAGTTCTGTGAGTCCTTTGCTTGGTAAATCTTGATTTTTCTTTTGCTTTTTCTTAGGAAAATATTAAAAGTTGACACACTTATTTTATTGAAATTTGATTCTTCACAGTAATAGTGCCAGATTTTAATTAAGTTTGAAAGTTCAAATAAAGTTTGATTTAAATGAAATCCAGCATAGTGATTGTTTTTATGTGTCCCACATGTTCTCAAGAAGGAACTGTGAATTTGTGCAGATGATAATGATTAGACAGCAGAAGAGTTAATACAAATAAACTTGAGGGGCTAGCAGGAATCAAATTTACCTGAGCTTAGTTAGCTACAAATAAAAGAATTCTTATGGCGACTGCTCTGCCTACAGTGAGCCTGATCTCGGAAAACAAGCTTACATGAGCTTGGCTAGCTGCAAGGAGAAGTTTACTGTGTCCCGATTCTACCTGTGATTTTTTACATGTGACCACATATTGCTTTTGAAGCTGCCTGTACATTTTCTGTATAAAAAGAGCTAACCCAATGTTCAGGGCAACTGTGTGCCTTGGACCCTGTTACATTAATTTGCCATGCCCATGCCTCTCCCTTTGAATAAAATTTTCCAACTTGGATTTTCAGATTCCTCATGAAGATTTCACATCCTGTCAATAGTCAGGGGCATCCAATAACCAGAAGAGAAGACATTACATGACTAACTGTTGCTGGTTCCACAAATTAAATATAACCTTTTAATTTTGTTGATGTTCATAAAAATCTCTTCAGTGCTTGGAGGTTGGAGGGCAAGATGGTGACAGGAGAGGAGGGCCCTAAAACCTCCCCCAGAAAACAAAATTGAACGGCTCCCAGGATCCAAGAAAGAAGACTCTGAGTGACAAAAACAGCAGCTGAGAAATCCATGTATTGCAAGTAAACACCTAAGGGTTGGAGAGAAAGGGGCGAGTTGTAGAGAGGGGAGAGATCAAAGACTGATCGCAACAGGCCCCGATCATGAGTGACCATCCAAAAGCAGTGCAGTGCATGGGAGGGGGAGAGGACAAGAGTTGACAAGAGGAAAAGCCCTAGCAAATTGGCAGAACAGTGGGAGTCGTTGGGAAGCTCGGCTGGGGAGCTGGGATTTGGAGTGGCAAGTTAGGGACAGACCTAGGGAGCCAGACTCTGTAATTTTTGAGTGTTAGTAGGGCACAGCAAGGTCTTTGAACTACAGAGACGGCATTGTGGCTGTAGGCTCTCTTGGGAAACACAACTCAGGTACGCACGGCTCCTGCGCAGGCCTGGGGTTCCTGCTCGCAGCCTGCAGTTCCTGGTTGCGGCCCACTGCAGGGGCTAGCCGGCTGCCAAGCAGAGAGCCCATGAACCCTGAACTAGGCTGCGGCTTAAATTCCTGCCCACTGTGAAGTTTGACATGTTGTTGGCACTGCTCATGCGGCTCCTGGATGGGGCTGCAGATCCCTTACGCCAGCTGCAAAGAAAAACTGGCTCTCTTTCTACCGCGAGGTATAAACAACAGCTTTGGGATTGTGTGAATGCATAATCGCAAGCCTCAGGCTCCTAAAAGCAGTTCGAGTCTACAGACTCTGTCGCAACACTTGGTAGCTGGAACAGGCCTGGAATGCAAGGCGGATTTTATACCATTCGCCCCAGACAGCAGGAACAGCCTCGGCCCACATCACCCAGATTCCCCAGCATAGGGCAGAAGGAGGAGTTGTCCCAGTGTGACTTTTCTTGGCATCTTTCCTTTCCTACTACCTCCCCAACTAACTAAATGAAGGAAGCGAAGGGACCATGACAGATGCACACTGACTCCAAAAAGTAGGAGACAAGAAATAAGAAATAAACAAAACCTCTCTACCAAACCTGGCCCCCCACAGGGCAACCTTGGGTCTGCCCTACACCAAGTCTCCACAAAAGTACCAATCTGGGCTTTGGTGCACTACTACTGAACATAACGCACTCATGTCAATGAGGAAGAACCCACATACAGGATGAATTCCTTAAAAATAAAACTCCTCAAAGAGATCGGGAAGTTTGTCAAGACATCTTCTTAGATCTAGAAGTTTCTGAAATAAATAACAGTGAAGTTCAAGTAGCCATTCTAAAGGCTCTTAAAGAAATAAATACATAGCGGCAGAGCACCATGGCTGAGATAAACAACATAAAAAAGGAGATGGATGACGTAAAAAAAATACTCCATGAACAAAATGAAAAATTTAACAAAGAAATTCAAACACTAAGGAAGATTGACGTAGAAATGTGAGAGATAAATAATACAATAAAATAAGAGAGGAAAAAAGACTGACATAGGAAACAGGCCCAACCACAGGGAGGAAATAATTAGTGATATTGAAGATGAGAACATAGAAACAGCTAAAAAAGAGGAAGGGAGGGAATATAGAAGCAAAAAGACTGAAAGAATTCTTCAAGAACTCTCCGACTGCATGAGACAAAACAACATCAGGATAATAGGAATCGAGGAAGGGGTAGAGCATTCTACACAGAGCACACTCACACAAAGAGTAGTTGAGTAACTTCCAAACCTATGGAAAGATCTGGAACCCCAATTTCAAGAAAAAATCAGGTCCCCTGGATACCTGAACCCTAAAAGATCTTCTCCAAGACACATGGTACTAAAGATATCCAAAAGTAAAGAGAAAGAGACAATTCCCAAGGCAGCCAGAGAAACAAGAACTCTAACTTTTAGAGGAAAATCCATCAGGATGTCATCCTAGTTCTCAGCAGAAATGTAGCAAGCCAGAAGAGTGTGGAATCCAATATACAAAACTGAAAAGGGAGTAATTTATAGCCAAGAATCATTTTTCCAGCAAAATGAATTTTCAGATATGAAGGTGGAATAAAGACATTCTCAGACACACAGAAGCTGAGGGAATTTACCAGAACCAGGCCAGCACTCCAAGAAATACTGAAGGAGTCTCTGCGACCTGAAACAAAACATCAGGAAAAATGGAACAATGATAGGGCAACTGGAAAGAAACAAAAATAAAACAAACCAAACAAATAAATAAGTAATGGTCACAGGAAATCCTCCTATATCGATCATCACTCTAATTGTTAATGGACTGAACTCACCAATAAAAAGACACACAGTAGCAGACTAGATTAAAAAACAGAATCTATCTATGTGCTGTCTCCAAGAAACACACCTCAGCCATAAGGACAAACACAGACTCACTGTGAAAGCATGGGTAACAGTACTTCAACCAAATGGTAACCAGAGAAAAGCAGGAGTTGCCATACTTGTACCGCATGAAATAAACTTCAGGTTAAAAGGGATAGTAAAAGACAAGGACGGACATTACATAATGATAAAAGGCACAATACAACAACAATAGTACTTGACACTAATTAATATATATGTTACTAACCAGGATGCACCCAAATAGACAAAGAAACTACTAACAGATTTGAAAGGAGAAACTGATGAATACACAATCATTGTGGGGGACTTACATACCGCACTAACAGCCATGGACTGATCATCCAGACAGAAAATATATAAGGAAACATCAGCACTGAATGACACATTACAGCAATTGGCCATAATTGATATTTGCTGGACACTTCATCCAGCAAAAGATGACTATTCCTTCTTTTCTAGTGCACATGGAACATTCGCAAAGATATCCCACATGCTGGGACACAAAAGGAGCCTCAGCAAATTCAAGAAGATTGAAATTATACCATGTGTATGCTCAGACCACCATGCTTTGAAATTGGAGATCAACTGTAAAGGAAACCAGAAAAAATACATATATATGGAGATGAAGAACAGCTCATTTAAAAAGGACTGGATAAAAGAACAATAAAAGATAGATTAAAAAATATATACAAATTACTGACAATGAAAACACAACATACCAGAATTAGTGGGACACAGCGAAAGTAGTGATAAGGGGGACATTTATATCAATACAGGCCTGTCATTAGAAACAAGAAAAATCAAAAGGAAACAACTTAACATACCATCTTTAAGAATTAGAAATAGAAGAGCACACAAAACCCAAAGTCAGCAGAAGATAAGAAATAATAAAATTTAAAGCAGAGCTATACCAATTAGAGAACAAGAGACCATAGAAAAAATGAATATTACAATGCTGGTTCTTTGAGAAAGTCAACAAAATTGACAAAACCTTGGCGAGACTAACCAAAGGGTGAAAAGAAAGGACACAAATATCGAAAATTAGAAATGAAAGGGGAGAAATTATCACTGGTACCACAGAATTACAAAGGATTACAAGAAAATATTATGAAGAACTTTATGCTACTGAATATAACAACCTAGAAGAAATGGTCAAGTTTCTAAAAATTTATAGCCTACCAAGCCTTACCCAAAAGAACTGGATAATCTAAATAAACCAGTTGATAGCGAAGAGATTAAAATAACTATCCATCATCTCCCTAAAGGGAAAAGCCCTTGAGCAGATGGTTTCACCAATGAGTTCTAGCAAGCATTCAAAGAAGAATTAATGCCTGTCCTTCTCAGACTCCTTCAAAACAATGAAGAGGAAGCAATACTTCCTAAATCATTCTATGAGTCCACCTTTATCCTAACATCAAGGTCTGGCATAGACAATACCACAAAAAAGATACTATCGACCAATATCTATGATGAACACAGACGCAAAAATCCTACACAAAATATTAGGAAACAGAATACAACAATGCATCCAAAGATCATACATCATGATGAAGTAAGATTTACACCAGGAGCACAAGGATGGTTCAAATATGAAAATCAATCAATGTGATACACCACATAAACAAAATCAAAGATAAAGTGTATAGGGTCATTTCAATTGATATAGAGAAAGTTTTCAATAAGATACAACATCCATTTATGATCCAAACACTAAATAAGGTAAGTATAGAAGGAAAGTATCTCAACATAATAAAGACCGTCTATGACATGCTCTCAGCTAACATCATACTATATGCAGAAGAGCTGAAGCCTATTCCCCTAAATTCAGGAACAAAACACGGATGCCTCCTGTCACCGCTGCTATTTAATAAACTACTGGAAGTTCTACCCACAGTGATCAGGCATGAGAAAAAAAAAATGAAAGGTATGTAAATTAGGAAAGAATAGGTGAAATTGGCACTATGTGCATTTGACATGCTTCTTTATATAAAAAATTCCAAAGATTCCACCAGGAAAGTATTAGAAACAATAAACAAATATAGGAAGGTCGCATGATATAAAATCAATGGAAAAAAATCAAAAGCATTCTTATATAAAAACAACGAATCCACCGGAAAAAAAGAATGAGAGATATAATTCCCTTTGCTACCATACAAAATGTATGAAACGCATGGTAATTAACTTACCAAAGAACGTGTCAGAATTATACATGGAAAACTATGAGACACTTTTGGAAGAAATTGGAACAGACCTTAAGAGATGGAAAAATAGCCCCTGTTCATGCTAGAAAGACTTAACATTGTTACAATTGCCACTCTGCCCTAGGCAATCTGCAGATTTTACGCAATACCCATTAAAATCCCATTATACTACTTTCATGAAATACATAAGAGAATTAGTAAATTTATGTAGAACCATAAAAGACCTCGAATTGCCAAAGCAATATTACATAAAAAGAATAAGGCTGGTGGCATTACATTCCCTGACTTCAATTTCTATTACAAAGCATCAATTGTCAAAACAGCTTGGAACTGGCAAAAGAATAGAAATACAGACCAATAGAATAGACCTGAAAACCCAGAAATAAATCCAAAAGTTTATGGACAAATAATTTTCGATAAAGGAGCAGAAAACATACAATGGGGAAAACACAGCCACTGTAGTATGTGGTGCTGGGAAAACTGGAAAAACATATGCAAAGAATGAACCTGAGCTGTGAACTCTTTCCGTATAAAAAACTTAACTCAAACTGGATTAAAAACCTTCATATCAGACCTTCAATAATAACCTGTATAGAATTAAACCTCACTACTAAACTTTCAGAGCGAGGATTCTAGAAAGATTTCATGAACCTGACCTCAAAGTCAAGGGAAGTAATAGAAAAAATACATAAATGTGATTATATCAAACTAAAAAGCTTCTGCACCGCAAAAGAAACCATCAACCAGGCTAAGAGACAGCCAAATGAATGGGAGAAAATATGTGCAAACAACGCATCAGATAAGGGTCTAATATCTAAAATATATAAAGAACTCATTAGACTTTACAACAGAAAATCAAACTACCCAATTATGAACTGGGCAGAAGAACTAAACAGGCACTTCTATCACGAGGAAGTACAGGTGGCCAGGAGACATGTGAAAAACTGCTCAACCTCCTTAGCTATCAGGGAATTGCAAATCAAAATCACAATGAGGAATCACCTCAAACCTGTTAGAATGGCTATTATCAAGAAAACAAGAAATAACAAGCGTTGGAGAGGATGTGGAGAAAAAGGGACTCTGGCACACTGCTGGTGGGAATGAAAACTGGTACAACCACTGTGGAAGGCAGTGTGGAGGTTCTTCAGAAAACTGGGAATGGAGTTCCCATTTGACCCAGCATTTGCTCTTCTGGGGTTCTACCCAAAAAACCTGAAAACCTTTGTCCACAAAGACTTATGTACCCCAATGTTCATTGCAGCGCTGTTCAGAGTGGACATAACATGGAAACAACCAAAGTGCCCTTCGACAGATGACTGGATAAAGAAGCTGTGGTACATACACACAATGGAATATCAGTCAGCTATAAGAAAAGATGAAATAGTTCATTGGCAACAAAATGGATGGCCCTAAAGATCATCCTACTTAGTGAAATAAGTCAGACAGAAAAAACAAAGAACTGTATGACTTCACTCATATGTGGGATATAAAACTGAAAGGAAGAAAGAGATAAGAAATGAACAAACAAACAACCACGCCATGGACATTATAAACAGTTCAGTGTTTAATAGGGAATGAGCGGGTTAGGGAGGGGAAAAAGGGGAGGGCGTGTGGGAGGATGCAGGGGAAGCTAAATATAAGGTGATGGAAAGAGAACTCACACTGGGTGGTGAACTTATTATACAATAAGTTGACAACGCACTGTAGAATTGTATGCCTGAAACCTATGTTATCCTTGCTGACAGATGTCACCCCAATAAGTCGAACAATAAAAATGAATTTTAAAACTTTTCTTCCAATGTTTTAGAAGTAAAATATCCAACGAGCTTTATATAAGTCAGGCCTGACCAACCTGTGGCCCAGGATGGCTTTGAATGTAGCCCAATACACATACATAAAATGTAATATTTTCTGGCATTTTTTTGTCATAGCTTATGAGCTATTGTTAGTACTAGTGTAGTTTATGTGTTACCCAAGACAATTCTATTTCCAATGTGGCCCAGGGAAGCCAAAGTGTTAGATACCGCTCACGTAAACGATTGTCCTTTAGTGAAAGTGAAAATTCAAAACACCTCTTTAACTCAACACTTCTATTCTACTCAAAGTTCTGTGAGTCCTTTGCTTGTTGGTAAATCCTGATTTTTCTTTTGCTTTTTCGTAGGAAATTTCTAAAAGATGACACACTTCTTTTATTGAAATTTGATTCTTCACAGTAATAGTGCCAGGTTTTACTTAAAATTGAAAGTTCAAATAAAGTCGGATGTTAAATGAAATCCAGCATAGTGATTGTTTTTATGTTTCCCACATGTTCTCAAGAAGGAACTGTGAATTTCTACAGATGATAATGATTAAACAGCAAAAGAGTTAATATAAATAAACTTGAGAGGGATAGCAGGTACCAAGTTTAGCGAGCTGAGTTAGCTACAAATAAAAGAACTCATATGGCTACTGCTGTGTATACAGTGAGCCTGATCTCGGAAAACAGGCTTACCTGAGCTTGGCTTGCTGCAAGGAAAAGTTTACTGTGGCCGGATTCTACCTGTGATTTTTTTTACAGGTGACTACATCTT
>PVJL010019493.1:0-13757 GCA_004026885.1 Lyroderma lyra | reverse complement strand
GCCCCGGGGCTGCTCTTGGCGGGGCACATCCTTGCAATACGCGGACGACAGGGCCGGCGTCGCTTGTTCCTGCTTGCTGGGGAGCCCGGGCCACCCGGGCATGTCTGGGGTTGGGGTGGCCCTGGTCTCCGTCTGTGCCAGCATTCAGGGTGCCCTGGGTCCCCGGGGCTGTGTCACAGGACCTCGTGGACGGGTGCCAGCGAAGTGTGCGAGAACATGGCACCTACAGCCGTGAGCTGCTGGAGCTGCGACAGTGGATCGCCACGGTCACCCAGAAGCTGCAGTCACACCAGAGGGACACAGGCCCATGGGACGCCCAGTCCCAAGAGGCCGAGCTTGAGGTAAGACGGCTTTCCCTGCAGGGCCCTGCACCCCCCAAAGCTGGCTTGAGAGGCCGGAGCTCCCACACTGGGGAGCAGGGACCCCGTCCCCGTCCCACAGGTGTGCTGGGTGTGTCCTGCAGAGGCTGCTGGCTGACTTCCCGGAGAAGGAGGCCCAGCTGCCCCTGATCGAAGCGCACGGCCGGCTGGTGATGGAGAAGTCCTCCCCGGACGGGGCAGCTGTGGTCCAGGAGGAGCTGCGGGACCTGGTGGAGGCGTGGGGGGCCCTGCGGCGGCTGGAGGAAGGCCTGCTGAGGTGAGAGGGCCTCCTGGCCCCGACACCACGCCCTGCCCCCCCGGGGGGAGCTCTGCCGTGTGCCAGGCCCGGTGCCAGGGGCACCTGGGTTCCGGCCCGGTGAGCGCCGTAGCAGGGGCAGGAGGAGCAAGGGAGTGTCTCGCCTTGGGAGTTGGCCTCTGGCCCATTCAGGCGTAGGTCTCCCCTACATCCGCAGGGACACGCACCTTAATGACGGTGACGTGGGTCTCCAGTGGGAAACTGGAAATGCATGCATGCGCCCTGGAGACCGCCTGACAGACCGGAAGGGTGGGCACTGACTTGGGAAGACCAGAATAGCACCCCCACCGCAAGCTGCCCCGTGCTCTGACTTCCCCCGTGGCCTGGGGGGTCCCCATCACGTCCCCCCATGGACCAGGCCGCGTGTGTCTTCTCAGCCTCATCAGAAACCGGCAGCTGGAGCAGACAGAGGTGGATTCAGGGAAGAAGATGATATTCACCAACAACATCCCCCAAACTGGGTTTCTCATCACCCCTGCGGATCCTGTGCTCAGGCATCGGCACCAGGTGAGTCTGCCTAGTGGGGCGTCCAGAGGGGCCGGACCCTGAGTCCAGTGATTGGGAGAGGGGGGCGTCTCCAGCAGAGCCCCCCTTCTCCCGTCCGAGGCCATGTGCTCAGCTCAGGGCCTGGCCACGCCCCCTCTCAGGGAGCATTCCTCGTGCCACTGGGCGGAGGGACTCAGACCCCAGAGCCGTGAAGGTGCCGGCATCCCTTGGGCAGACGGGCCCTCACCCCTCAAAACAATGGGCCCTGCAGGGACGAGAGGCCCAGGAGTGAGCTTGCCGCGGGCCTCTGGTTGCAAACCACAAGACGGGGCTTCTTTGTGTGCGTGCGCGCCAGGAGTTGCGTTTTGTACAAAGGAACCAACTACACACCGAATCACCCATCCTGTCCCCAACTGCCTTTTCTGAAAGCAGGAAGCACACGCACACAAATTGCTCCTTCCCTGTTCTTCCAAGACCGCAGGCCCCCCATGCGGTCCCCCAGGTAGTCTTGTCTTTGCCCGTGTGGACGGCACTCACAGGGGTCGACCATGTTCTGAGGACCGTGCGCGGAGCTGGGACGCAGTGGGGACCCGTTGGTATTGTGGCATGCGCCCCGGTCCTAGTAAAATGCAGATGCTGACTCGGAAGGTCTGCGGTGGGGCCCATGCGTCTGCAGGTCTGCAAGTTCCTTCCGCTGGGCCTCGGAGCTCTTTCTGAGGAACAAGGAAGTGGGGGACCACAGGCGACAAAATGAGGGTTTACAGAAAGCTGGTACGCGCCGGCGGAGGGCCCGTGCCGTAGGGACCTGCTGCAGAGTGACCGTGAGCGGGTTCTGGGGTCAGGAATTCCTCCGAGGAGAGGAGGAGTGTCAGGGGAAGCCTCATGGCCGGGCGGAGGTGGAGCAGAGAAGCGGAGGGCCGTGCATCCCCTGCGGAAGGGACAGCGCGTGGGAAGGCCCGGGGCAGAGAACACAGTGCCAGGGGGTACCTGGGCTTGGGCTCAGGGAGGGGTCTATGAGCTGTGGAGTCGCGCACACGGGGGCGTGTGAGATGCCACAGCCCGGATTAGCGAGGGCACAGCTCAAGGGACCTGCACGCTGGGTGGACCACTCTGGCTGCAGAGCTGGAGGGGGACAGAAGCAGCAGGATAGCCACTGTCCTAACCATCCTGCTAAGGGAAGGTGGTGGCTGCCACTAGGAGACCAGAGAGGTGACAGTGAGCAATGTCCCTGGCCCCTAAACACAGCCACATTGGATAGAGACATTCCTGTCCCCCAACATCCCCCCAGGCCTCTTTCACCCCCTTTTGGGCATCCTCACCCCCACCCTGTGCCTCAGGGGGAATCTCCAGGTCACGTGGACGGTGGGCTCCTTTCACCTCTGATCGCGCCGTGCTCTCCTGCAGGCGAATCTGCTCCTGCAAGAGGAAGGCAGCCACGAGGGTTTCTCCCAGCGCCTGAGGAACTTTCAACAGTGGCTGCAGGCGGAAAACTCGAAGCTGGTTAGAAGCATCGCCATGAGGACAGCCACCGCCGAGGACCTGAGGACCAGAGAAACGCGGCTGCAGGTTTGTTCCCGAGGAAAGGCCCCGTCCCTAAGGGCCTGCACCAGAGATGCCTTTGCGGCCAGGGAGCTCCCCCAAAAGGAGCACAGACCGAGCCCGTGAGCTGTGCTTGCTTGTGTATAAACAGTGGTTTTCAAACATTTTTGGTTCAGATATTTTAGAGCAGGGGTCCCCAGTCCCCAGGTCCCTGTTAGGAGCGGGACCGCACAGCAGGAGGTGGGCGGTGAGCAGAACCTTCATCTGCATTTATAGCTGCTCCCAAGTCACATCCCCGCCTGAGTTCTGCCTCCTGTCAATCAGCGGCTTGAGCTCCGCCTCCTGTCAATCAGCGGCCTGAGTTCTGCCTCCTGTCAATCAGCGGTCTGAACTCCGCCCCCTGTCAATCAGCGGCCTGAGCTCCGCCTCCTGTCACTCACCACCTGAGCCCCGCCTCCCGTCACATCCCCGCCCGAGCTCCGCCTCCTGTCAATCAGTGGCTTGAGCTCCGCCCCCTGTCAATCAGCGGCCGTATTAGATTCTCACAGGAGCACGAACCCTATTGAGAACTGCGCATGCGCTGCGGCTCCTTAGGCGAATCTAGTGCCTGACGGTCTGAGGCGGGGCTGAGGCGGTGATGCGAGCGCTGGGGAGCGGCGGCACGTGCAGACGGACATCAGCAGGGAGGTCGGAGGGCACGGAGACCGCCGTCCGTCAGTGGCCTGCAGACTCATTAAAACCCAAGCTCAGGGCTCCCACTGATTCTGCATGATGGCGAGTTGTGGAATTATCTCATTATATATTACCATGTAATAATGATAATAGACATAAAGTGCACAATAAACGTAATGCACTTGAATTGTCCCCAACCCCCCCAACCCCCTGACCCCTGGTCAGTGGAAAAATTGTCTTCCACAAAACCGGTCCCTGGTGCCACAGAAGTTGGGGACCGCTGTGCTGGAACTCTGGACGAAACAATCATTCGTTCATTCCACCGGCTTCCGGATTCCCCACCGTGGAACATCTCACTGCTAATCCTGACAGCCTCAGTTCACTGTGGCTGTATGACAAGCCAGCCCTGCAGTCTGTGGCTTCACACAGCCCCTGGTTACGTAACCCGAGACTCTGAAAATGGGCAGTGTTGGCCGAACTCAGCTGGGCACTCCGTCCGCCACGAATCTCTCCCCTCCACACCCCCGTGTGACCAGTCACCTCTCAGCTGTTTGCTTTCTGTCCACCTCGGCCTTCATCTAGGCACTCACCGTGTTTGACCTTGATGATGGCGAGGTGGCAGTTTCAGCTAAAGGGGGACTGGTTTTCAGAGTCTCCGCCTCCGCGGGGCTCAGACTTTGACCTTGGTCCCCATGGTCCCCCGAGGCTGCCAAAATCGCAGTGTGTTTCACAACCATTTCTTCCCCTTTGAGCGAGTCCTGCAGGCTAAGCAGGCCGGGAGGCGGGGCTTCACCCTTGCCCTGGTTTTAGCCCGAAGTGCCTCCCTCCCTCTTGTTAACTCTTTGATGCCTTTTAAAGGTTTGTAGTATCTTGTCCTCAGTGGGAGGTTGGGTCCAGTTACCTAGTGGACCGTGACCAGGATGTCCTTCTGGCCTCCCTCCGCCCTTGTACCCGGCCATGCCTCCCCTTTCCTGCCACCGCCGCCCGGCTCTGAATCAGAGACCACGTGCAGTCCCCCGGGGCAGAGCGGGGAGCCCCTCCTTGCCTTGATCGCAGGTTGAGGGGACTCTGAGAGGCTAAGCAGCCTACCCCTTGTCACACAGCTGGTAGGGCGGGGCAGAGCCAGGACCCAAGACTCTGGGATTCAGAGCCCTGCTCCAACCTCCCACCTCGCACGACTTCTCGGGAGTCCTGAGGATACAAGGCACCCTTCCGCGGGTGACACAGTCCCGTATTTTGACAGAAAAGTCTGCTCAGTCCCAGTGGCACTCTCCATGTGCCCACAGGAGTGTCCGGCCATAGTGGCCTTTATGAGGATGAGAACTCACGTCAGACCCTCTGGAGGGCTGGGTTCCGGAACGCCAGAGTTGGGGGTGCCTGTGTCGTTCATTCTGGCACATTCCGGAGAGCGGTGGCAGGGCCCCGGCTGCCATCTGCATGGATGGCACTCTCCCTGCATGGCTTGTCAGCTCCCCTCAAATGGAATTCATTGGCTCCTCCTTACCGGCCCGCGGGCCATCCTGGCCATTTGGAAGGTGCACGTGACACTGCCTTTTCCCCACAGGAGCTGGAGGCTCGGGTCCCAGAAGGCCAGCATCTCTTCGAGAACCTCCTGCGTGTCGGACCAGCCAGGGGCACCTCGGAGGAGCTGGAGGAGCTGCGCTACGGGTGGATGCTGTACAAGTCCAAACTCAAGGACTCCAGCCGCCTGCTGGTAGGCACGAGGGACGCACGGGCCCCAGGTCCCGGCGATGGGGCTGCGGCTGAGTCCAGGCCCCCACTCTGCCCTGCGTCTCCGCGCACAGAGCAGCATAGCAGCTAACCTGTAGGAATAACAGCCTTTACTCCATGCTACTCGTAACGACCCGATAAAGGAGGTACTGCTAGTAGTCCTTGAGAACCTATGAGGAAACCGAGGCACAGAAGTTAGCCCGAGAGCCCTCCGCGGGCGCTCTGGCGGTGCCGGCCACTAGGTGGCAGCCCAGCCCCGGGCAAGGGGTGATGGTCCCGCAGGCCTCGGCCCGCCCCCCAGACCGCGTCCCATCTGGGCCCGCAGTGCGTTAAAAAGCTCATTAAATCGAATCACCTGCCGGTTCAGCCTGTCCAGATGACCAGAAGGTTTAAAGAAAGGCTCCCCTGACGAAATGAATATTCCATTACGGGCTCTGCTGGGATTTCAGTTGCACTCACTTAACGTGTTTCCCCCTTTCCTCTCCTTCCCTAAAATAACAGACACAGAATTCTCCTGGGGAGTCGCCTGGATTCCAGAAGGTATGGTGTCTGCCATCTGCTCCACAGGGCTGGAGGGCAGGGCGTCTGGAGGGTTGGCGGGCCTGCGTCGGCTGGCGGGGTGGGACGCCTGCGCTTTCCGGAAGGTTCTGTGAGGTCTGAGGCACAATTCTATGGGATCAGCTCTGGATGGCGCCACACTGGGCCCCCAGGCTCCTGGTTCTCAGGAAGCCCCAGGGGTGTGCAGAGTGTACGCGGCTGCGACAGGCACGTGATGGAGGGGGGACCCTAGAATTTTCCATCTGAAAGCAGGTCAAGGTGAAGAGGGAACAAAGACGCCCTTAATACTCACGCTGGGACAGTAGGTGTGCACCAGGACTGTCCCAGGACACCTGGACCCTTGATCCAGGCAAACTGGACCACATGGCCACCCGGGGGGGCAGGCGGAGGGTGTGGGGGGCTCACGGGAGACCGAAGGGGCAGGGGCGGCCATGCCTTTCATGTTCTGTGGGCGGCTGTTTCCACTTATGCCCCCCGAGACTTGCCCAGAGCCATTCCCGAGGGTCCTGTGGGCCAGAGCAGTAACAGTATCAGTAACAGTAGCAGTAACATAACAGTAACAGCAACGTAACAGTGACAGTAACGTGACAGTGACAGTGACAGTAACAGTAACATGACAGTAACAGTGACAGCGACAGTAACAGTGACAGTAATGTAATAGTAATGTAACAGTAACCGTAACATGACAGTAACAGTGACAGTGACAGTAACGTAAGAGTAATGTAACAGTAACAGTAACATGACAATAATGTGACAGTGACAGTAACGTAACAGCAGGCATCATAGTAACGATGAGCCATAGGCACTGCTACTCTGGATGATGCAAACCGACCGTCCGCCGAGTGCTGAGTCGCGGTCAGGTGGTTTCATTTAACTGTCCCGTGGACACCCAAGGGCGTTATCATCCCCTCCGGCCCCCGTTTTGAGAATGAGGAAACCGAGAGGTGACGGGTTGGAGGGACGCGTTGAGGGAGGGCTCCTGCGCGGCCTCGGGTCTCTTCACCTTTCACACATACCTTGGAGAAAGCACCCCTGTAAATGCCTGTCCCCAGTGCCACCTTTTCCAAGGGGACACTTGTTTTCCTGCCAGGCATTGCCCAGAGCGACACGCACTCTGGTGCCGTGGACACTGCCACGGCTTCACACACCAGGATTTCTGCTGGGTCCCCATGGGGCTGCCTGATGTCTGCGGGAGAGTGGGTGTCCCCGGGGCCGGACGGGGTGGCGGTCACGAGACCAGCGCTGTGCTCTGGGGCCCCGCGGCGGCCAGCTTGGAGGCCTGGGACAAGGTGCTGCACGTCCTGGGGCTCACTCTCCCCATCCATAAAACGGAGCTGTGACGTTAGGTGCTTCATGAACTAGTTTGGAAGATCGTGTGAGCTGCTGCCCCTCTCTGCTGAGAAGCAGAGACTCTTCAGAGACCCCAAAGCCCGGGCCCCCACCCCAGCTGCAGTGTAAAATAACGAAGGGCGCGCTAATGAACCTGGAGGAAGCGTCAGGAGGGGCAGGGCACGCAGTGGCGGCTCCCGCTGAGGCGTGGGGACCCCGGCCTGGGTGCCTGGGCTGCCTCTCTCTCACACTTTAAGCCCCTCCCCTGGTTGGGAGCCCCCATCTGTGCAGCTCCCTGGCCGGAGTCTCTGGGGAGCCATGTCTGGGTCCCCTGGTACCTAGCACATAGTAAGTGCTCACGAAATGCTTTGCAGAGGGGGACACCTGGCTGGCTCCCAATCGTCAGGTTAACGGAATGGTCACGGCCCTTCGTTCGCTGCACAAACAGCGCTGACGACGTGCCAAGCACTGGGGCTGCCTCGGGGAGCACAGGAGCAGAGCCCTGCCTCGGTGGACCCTGCACCCTGGCTGGGGGGCCAGGAGGGTGGGAGGGAGGGCCGCACGCCTCGCTGGTCGTGCTGAGCAGTGGCGAGGCCGTGGGTCAGGGAGCCGCGAGGTGCATCAGCGACTGGGCGTCTTTGTAGCCGCAGGGTTCGTGTGACCTCGGCTGGCAGATGGTGGGCGCAGTTTCATGGCATATGCAAGGCAGGGAGGCTCTAACCAGCTAAAGAATCTGCCCGTGTTTCAAACAGCTGGACGTGGGGAAATCCGAGTGGGGTGCTGGCTGGCTTCGGGCGTGTTCTCAGGGGGTCTCGGTCCACCGGAAGAGGCCGGCGTCCAGGGGCTGTATTGGACTCACTTACAGGACAGCTGTTTAGGCACCGATGTCTGTGTCCTGCCCCCAGACTTTTCGATTCATTGGGCTTGGGGTGGCCCAGGAACCTGCCTTTCTAGCAAGTTCCCAGGTAACGCTCACGCTGCTTGCCTCTGGGAACCACTGCTTTGCGCGCTGCATTCGAATCTGGGACCCACCGTTAGCGGATAATCTTGGCGAGTCACTTAGCCACTGTTTTCCAATGAATAAAACAAGGGTGGGCTCCTGGTGGGCACGTTCTCGTGGTAACAACCGGCGCATAGTAGGTGGTCAAGTGCCATGTAACTGTGGGCTGGAGGCCCCTGCAGACACGGCCCCTGCTTCTGTTTCGGAGAACCAGGGAGCAGGGACACTTCTGTTGGGGGGTCCTCCCTTTGGGTGGCTCTGGTGGCGGTTTGGCCGGTTGGGGTGGTGTGCACATGCGTGTGTCAGGGTGTGCGCGCCCGTGTCCATGAGCACACGCACATGCCCGCCCGCCAGGCAGAACGCAGGTACCGTCTTCAGGGGTTGTGATCCTGCCGACCGAAAACATTTCACTTGTTATTTCGTTCCAGAGGGAAAGGAGAACAGAACAAAACCTGCCCCAAAGCGAATCCCCTCTGAGCGGCTGGCCCTGCTTGGCCTTCTCCTCCCTGGGGACCGAGTCACGCGGGCTCCAGCCCCAGCAGGGGCTTCAGCCCGCTCGTTTGGGGTCAACAGAACAATTAGCATTTAGTGCGTTTGCAGCTGCCCGTGCACGCGCCAGCTCAGTGCCGCCAGGTGGGTTTGCCGGCGCGGTCAGACGCGAGGAATGTCACTGCTCTGCATGTCGCCGCTGGGCTGGGCGTCGACTGCGTCCGGGCACTGGCCCAGGCCATGGTGCCGGGCTACCCCAGACACCCCGACAGCGGAGGGTTACCGTTTCCCGGGTGAACTAGGGCGTGGCCTCTGGGCCCAAGTGCAGGTGAGCAAACACGTCTCCTGACCGCGTGCTGTGGTCTCTGCGATGTCACTTCCGAGGCCGAGCGGCCCAGGAGTGATGTGTTATTTACTTGACCGCGTTTTGTAGGGTTTAAGATTCAGTGCTTCGCATCTGCATGCCTCTGGAATTGGGGTGTCATCCTGTACAGTCGCCTCCTTCCAGCGAGGATGTGGGTGGCTTCCGTCTCCAACCCCGGACACCACCCACCTGAGGTTTCTTTACATCAAAACCGCCGCCTGCAGGTTGTGTTTCGTTCCGTTTCGCTTCGCAGCACACTGACGGCGGGAATTCAGACGCCAGCCCTTGGGCGCTCCGGCCCGTGGCCCAGGTTCTCAGGGAAGAGCTTTCTCTCTGGCTTTTCACCCAGCTCCAAGACAGGACCTTCTGTGGGGCAGGGTCAGTCCCTCTCCCCCCGACGCTCACGGCGCAGCCCCGCAGTGCCCCCAGCGTGGGGTGGGGTCTCCAATCCGACGCCTGTCTCGGTTGCCGAGTACTTTTCCTTCTTAGTGGTAGGTTGAAGGAAAGGGAGCATCTCACAGCCAGCATTTCAGGTCGGACGCAGCGCCGCAATACCAAATCTCAAAGCAGGGGCGAGGTGCCCGTGTGAAGGCGTGACTTTCCCACCAACTACGATTTTGTTTTGAATCACTGCTGGGGACGCGGCACTGTGCTGGGACAGTCATGGGCCTGGCCTTGGACACTCACAACCGCCTTCTCCCTTTCACTGGACGGAAAGGAGGAAGGACGGTGGCCTCTTGGCCCCTTCTCAGTATGTGGCCATGAGCCCGATGAGGGCGGAGACTTTGCTCCCCTGTGACTTACGACCCAGCTTTGGGGACGGTCCCACTTGGCTCTTCCTTGGTCAAAGACCTGGGCTCGGCTGAGGCTGTGCTGTCTCCACCTGCCTGAAGGAGAGAGCCGGCCGCCGGCCTCAGGCCATGTGCCCCAGCGTCCCTGGGGCCCCTCCGTGCAGCTGCGACGCCCAGAGGCCACAGGGTGTCACTGGTTAGGAAAGGGCCAGGGCCGACACCTTGGATGTCAAGCTTTGGAAACGCCTTTTCCTGCTGGAACCCAAAGACTGCGTTCGCTCCCCGCTTTCTTCTTCCGGGACAAGCAGGTGTTTTATGGACACGGTCTGCCCTGAACTGCGGCTGCCGAAATCCATGATGCTGCCACTGGGACTATTTTCCACACGTCAGTGGCTTTTATTTTAACATTCGGTGTCATCTTCTATTTCCAGTGCGCAGCGTAGCGGGGGGACTTTGGCGTCACTTGGGATGTGCCCCCTGACTCATTGGGAGCCCACCAGCACTGTGCATTGTCCTTACCGTGTTAGTGACTGTCCTCTGCACCCCACACCCCCATGACTGTGACAACGCTGTGCTTCTTAACCCTCCCCGCCCCCGAGCCCCACATCTGCTCTCTTTGCATCTCCATCCTCGCTGGGCTCAGCTCGCTGGCCCTCCGCCTCCGGCCCCTCGGAATCTCACCCCAGCCAGGCTCCCGCTGCGCAGGACGCGGGTTTCTGTCCCACCACCTGGCCCCGGGGCTGGTGGCCCGGCCCCGCCCGCGGCTCCCTCTGTTTTAGTCTCATTTCCTTGCGTTATCGGGACCAGTCGTGGTGAAGTGCTGTCATCTCATTTGCAGTGCACATTCCGAATGTTAGAGCTGTCTCAGTGGTCTTTTAAGAAATTAATACACTTTTTTTGAGCACTTTCAGGCTTACAGAAACAACGCAGTAGACCATAGAGTTCCCACATACACCCCCGTACCCCTGTTCTGTGTCTCCCCTTTTCCTGACACCCTGCGTTGGCATGATGGATGGACTGGGACGGACTGGGACGGGCACGCCCTCGTCAACGAACGCCCATAGCATATGTGAGGGGTCACTCAGGGGGGCCGTGCGTGCTGTGGGTGGTGACAAATGCATGATGACAGATGCGTGCCATTACGGTGTCATCCAGAGTCATGTCACGGCCCTGCGTGTCCTCAGAGCATCCTCCGTGATCCCCGCCCCCAGCCCAGAGCCCCGGGCAGCCAGCCCCGTGGACACGTCTGTCATTTAGCAACTTGCACTTCTGGTTCCCCCAAGTCTCCGTGTGGCTGGATGTCTTCTTTCCTTTCATCACTGAGGAGTGACTTTATCACACGGATGTCCCACGTCCAGCCCTTCTTGCAGAGTGTGATGTCGCTTGGTCCAGGGTCACGCAGTTGTCACTCTCTCCAGTTTCCTCTAAGCTGGAACCCTTTCTGAGTTGCACTTGACCTTGACCTTGTTGCGTACAGGTCACCTTCTAGTAGGATGTCCCACAGGTTGGGTTTCCCCAACATTTCCTAGTGACTGGAATTGGGCTGTGTGTTCCTGGCAGGAATGTTCCAGAAGTGATGCCATGTTCCTCTCAGGGCATCGTATTGGGAGACCCCCGATATCAACATGCCCCCCAACACTGGTGATGCTCTGATCATGTGATTCAGGTGGTGGCTGCCAGATTTCTCCCGCAGGTAGCAGTGCCCGGCGCAGCACACTTGGAGACACTGGAAGTGCAGAGCCCCTCTCTTACGTGGCCCCTTCTGTCTTTGGGTAGTTCTAACTGGGCAAAACACAGGTAGTACTTTCTGTGGGGAAACTGAGGCACATAGAAGCACCCAGACCTGGGAAGAACTGAGATTGTCAGTTTCTTCGTTGGCTTCTTAGAAGGCAGTTCATGCCTGTTTGTGAGTGTGAGTGAGTGTGTTTTCTGAGCACTTGAGAATTGTTATAAAATGTGTCTTTTATTTTAAATAACATTTTAGATCTCAGGTCCCTCCAAGTGAGGATCTGAGCTCTAAGTAAACAGCCACTGGGCAGGCAGTGGGGGAGTCCTTTGAAAAAGACCACCCCCTGCCGACACTTCTTAACGCAAACACAATTTAGACCTTCAGAACTGTTTTCCCCAGAGGATCACGGCCAAGACACAATTCCTGACTTCAGTGAGCTAAGTGTTAGCCCTGAGAATGGAGGAGCCGACAGAAACAGAACACTTGTAAACAGATTCCCCATTTGGCAGGCCGTTAATTACAGATTCTGAGTTGTGGTGTAAACCCAGGCTAAGGAGGGCCTACAGCACATTGTCACATAATTGTACCCTCTTCCCACTCCCTGTTGGAATCAGACAGAGTCCACGTGAAATGTCAAGGAGTCAGGTTAGACCCCCACGGACGGAGGCAGCCCCACGTGAGCCGAGTGGGTGGCCGAGAGCATCAGGTCTGACCCTGTGCAGCGGCTGTGGGAAGAGCCTCCTCCATGAACTCGGGTTCCAATGACACATCACCCCGCCCCCCCCTCCAGAAGCCATTGCTGAAATAAGTGCAGCCAGCAGTGGCTCTCCACTGGGTGGGTCATCAGAAGTCTGTTTACAAAAATCAGTGCCTAAGGACTTTGAGAACATTTGAGGCTGGAGGCACAGGGGCAAGTGTTACCAACCTGCAGGAGACAGTTGAGGCAGGACAATGGGTGATAGGACTCAGGTATGAGACATAGACTCAAGTGCCCAGGTCAGAGCCTCCCAGGAACACCTGCATTTAGCAGTTTCCTCATCCCCACCATCATCCCCACCATCATCATCCCCACCATCACCATCACCACCATCATCCCCACCATCATCACCACCATCATCACCATCCCCACCATCATCCCCACCATCATCCCCACCATCACCACCATCATCCCCACCATCATCACCACCATCATCACCATCCCCACCATCATCCCCACCATCATCCCCAACATCACCATCACCATCATCATCACCATCATCATCATCGTCCCCACTATCATCATCATCCCCTCATCATCTCCCCACCATCATCCCCACCATCACCATCATCACATCATCATCACCATCATCATCCCCACCATCATCATCATCTTCACTGCCACCACCATCATCTTCACTTGACTGTAACTTTCGGTGCCCTGGAGGGGGAGCCCGCAGATGCATTCTACAATAATCGTGCTGCTAATAAGAATGGTTACTTTGTAACTGGTGTATGAATATACTTTGGTTTGAGTCCTCACCACAGCCTGGCAGATGGGAGGTAGATGTTTGATCCCCATTTTGCAGAGAAGGAAACAAAGGCTCAGAGAGGTTATGGACTTGCCCAAGGTCACACAGCTAGTGTGCGGCAGCACCTGCCATGGAGCCCAGGGCAGCCAGCTGGGCCCTGCCTGCACCCTGCTGCCTCGTGACCGCGGGGGCCTCCACTTTCCCCAGCAGCCAGCGCTTCACTCCCTGGAAGCCACGGCCCAGCCGGTCCCTCTAGAAGTTAGCAAGGGTCCTTTGGCCACTTTCCCATCTCATGGACATGGCAGCAAAAAAGTCCACGAGGCATTTGGACTTGTGAGACTGGCCTTCAGGTGGAATTGATGGTGTTGATAAGGAAGATGGTGATGGAGGAGGAGGAGACAGGGGTGATGAAGAGGGTGATGGTGGTGGTGACTGATTTCGATGATGATGATATTAATGATGTCTAATAAGAGTGGCAGTGCTTTTGAACACCTACTGTAGTCATTTATTCGTCACAACTGTTGTCCATTTACTGCCCCTATTTACAGATGAGAAATTGTAAGTTTAGAGAAGTCGAGTCAAGTTCTCGGATTCCTACCACCAGGCAAAGATATCCGGAATAACTGGCAGAGCCTGTAACTTCATATTTTTTTCCTTCCTTTCATGCCTTGGGTAGTTTGAGAAAACTACAGAGATCTTTGTTTCTGGCAAAACCTCACAGATGGGAAAATTGTGACCTGAGAGGTCAGACCGTCTGGTCAGAGCTGCAGCGGCTCCTGAGGCCTCGTCGCCCCGCCCCTCCAGCCCCGCCCACTGCCACCGCGCCCCGCCCCTCCAGCCCCCAGCCCCGCCCACCCCTCCAGCCCCGTCCACCACCGCCCCGCCC
>PVJL010019492.1:0-13760 GCA_004026885.1 Lyroderma lyra | reverse complement strand
ACATTAGGTTTCACTTTTTATATTGTACAGCTCTATGGGTTTGGACAAATGCATGATGTCATGTATCAACCATTACAGTATCATACAGAATAGTTTCACTGTCCTAAAAATTACCTGTGCTCCATCTACTCATTTCTTTCCTTCCGCATACCCTTTTCCAAACCCCTGACAACTACTGATCCTTTTTACTGTATCTACTATTTTGCCTTTTCCAGAAAGACATATAATTGGAATCATACAGTGTGTAAGCTTTTCTGACTGGCTTCTTTCACTTAGCAATAGGCATTTAAGGTTCCTCCATGTCTTTTCATGGCTTGATAGCTCATTCCTTTTTAGTGTTGAATAGTATTCCACTATCTGGATATACCATTGTTTATTTATCCATTCATATGGAAGCATGTGGTGGTTGCTTCCAATTTTTGGCAATTATGAATAAAACTGCTATAAACATTCATGTGCAGATTTTTGTGTGGCTGTCAGTTTTCACCTCACTTGGGTAAACACCTAGGATTCAATTGCTGGATCATATGGTAGAAATATATTTAGCTTTGTAACAAACTGCTAAGCTGTCTTCCAATGTGTCTGCACCATTTCCACCAGCAATTAATGAGAGTTCCTGTTGCTCCATGTCTTCACCAGCATTTGGTGTTGTCAGTCTTTTGTGTTTTAGCCATTTTAACAAGTATGTAATAGTATCTTGTTTTAATTTGCAATTCTCTAATGACATGATGTTATCATATTTCATATACTTATTTGCCATTTTTATAACTTCTTTGGTAAAGTGTCTGTTCAGATCTTTTGCCCACTTTTAAATAGTTGTTTATTTTTTTATTCAATTTTAAGTGTTCTTGATATATTTTGAATACCAGTCCTTTATCAGATAATAGCAACTGAATGTATATGTCCCATCAAAATGTGTATTTTGAAATCTAATTGCCAATGTGATGGTATTTGGAGGTGGGACCTTGAGGATGTGACTAGATCATGAAGGTGGAGCCCTCATGAATGGGATTAGTGCCCTTATTAAAGAGACCCCAGAGAACTTCTCACCCCTTCTACCATGTGAGGACACAAACTTCTGCATTAGTCTCTTGTTCTCCCTTAAATCAATCTCTCCTCCCTAATCTCTGCTTCACGTCATCATCAGGTGAGTCCCAGTTTTCACCATTTGTTCATTCATCAAACCATGATCGAGCACCTGTTGTGTATAACCCTAAACTACGAAAGGGGAAATCTCTGTAAGTTTAAGACACAGTCTTTCTCCTGAAAGAATATGTAGTTTGGAGAGGAAGGTGCTTTTTTGTCAAAATTGTGGAGGGTCTTGTGAGCCACAGGGGGTTAGGACTTTATTCTAAAGTGAATGAAAATCTTTGAAGTGTCTTAAGGGAATGACTTGATCAGGTTGGAGTTTAGAAAGATCACTTGGCAGTGGTGTGGAGAAAGGAGTGTGGATAATGGGATCTGGACAAGAGAGAGAGCAATGGGGATGACAGAAATCAATAGATTTGAGTCATATTTAGTTAAAGAAATCAGCAGAATATAGGGGGTGAGGATACTTCATTGATTGATTAATGAACATATCTAATAATGACTCTGGCTGATGTTTATGAAGTAGAAGCAAAAGATTATATACAAAAATAGAGCCAACATTAGAAAAACAAACCAACCACTGGGACCCTTTAAAGGAATAAGCTGGCAAATTCAGTTATGTATCCAAGTCATGTTACTGAGATACCTTTTTCTGACTCCTTGGCTAGGCCTTCAAGGCCATCTTCTGCCTTGCCCTGCTCCCCCCACCCCCATTCCAGCAATGTTACTTGATTTTCTGCTTCTGCCCAAATGTGCCTGGCACAATACTTGGTCATTCCTATTTCTTGTGCTTATCCCAACGTGGAATGTGCCTCATTTCTGGCAGTCTGTGCCTTCTACTTCCTTCCAAGAAGCCTTTTAAGGTTAATCCTGGACTGATTTCTCCTTTTCTCTTTGCCCTTGCACAGTTATCACCTATTTTGCAGGGCTCTTGAGGCTGATGTCTGTAAAGCACTTAGCCCAGTGCCAGGCCCACAGTAAGTTTTTTAAAAATGATAGCTATTAATATTACTCTGTTACTCTTTATTTTCTGACCACCTGGTACAGTGCATCACCCAAAGTGAGAGCAGTGAAGAGAGGTGACATGGCCATTTTATGTTGACTTGACATCATGTAATTACAGTGTTAATTACATGATGGCAGAAACAGAACTATCTCTAGTAGTTTCATTTTGGTAACCACATTTTAAGACAGCATCTAAAACAGTGTCTTATTTTATTTTTATTTTAATTTGCACAATAGTTTATCTGCTTCTGGTGCCTGAAAATTGTAAATTTCTGTAATAGATCTTAAACTGAAGTAAAATCAGCAGAGAAGTCATCAAGACCCATTTCTAAGATGTCCATTAACAATTAATTTCTTGCCATTTTATTTTATTTTATTTTTTCTGTTTTTAAACAGAAAACTGTGTTGGGGAAATCAAGATCCTATTCGTCCTATTTCCAAAAGTGTTTTGAAGACTCAGCTGTCCAAAAGGGTTGAGAAGCTTGCCCAGCCCAAGGAAGTCTCCTACCAATATGTACCCAACAGGTTAGTGTTGTCTGTTATTAGATTACTTTATCTGAAGTCTCTAGGGAATATGGACACAGCATGGAGCCCTTTTATCTAAATGCCGTAAATAGTCCTATCATCAAAATTCATCAAGGATTAGGGATTCTATATCTGTTTCCAGTCTGATGCTATCATAAAAATTTTCCAGATCAAGATATGGATATGTTTAGCTATTGAGGACTTGTTTTATAATGTTGTTTTTTGTTTTTGTTTTTTTTTTTTTACTTATCAGGATTTCTATTTTTTAAATAAAGTAAGGGTATTATGCAAGAATATGTACCATATATAGCACTGTTGTGAATGCACTTATTTGTGCATAAAACTTTATGAGTTTTGTATACCACCCATGGGCTTGGTTACCATGAGTTAATTAGGGCATCTAAAGGCATTTGATGCCCATTGCCAATTTGCTTTTTAGCACATGTTAGTTGACTACGCTTTCTACTGGTTGGCTCTTTGAGGAAAGACTTTGAGGATAGAGTAGGCAGAGGACAGGTACAGGCAGTGAGGGAGATTAAAGTAAAGAAAAGATAAATACTACTATTTATCTGAATTTTGATTTTCAGGATAATTGAGGTGGCCATTTTTCTATCTCCTTTAATAAACAACTTTAGTCAGAATTCAACACTTTTTTCTGGAAGGGGTCAGATAGAAAGTCTCTGTTACAACTACCCAACTCTGCCATTACCAAGGAAAAACCACCATGGACATATGTAAATATAGCATATCTGTGTTCCAATAAAACTTTAGAATTTTTGCATCTGTGTTCATGGGGGATATTGGTCTGTAGTTTTCTTGTAATGCTTTTGTTTTTGGAAATGCTGTCCTCATAGAAGCAATTGGAAAATGCATAGAATTGTTATTTTTTTCTTCTTTAAATATTTGATAGAATCTACCAATAAAGTCACCTGGGCCTGGATTTTTTTGGTGGAAACACTTTTAACTATATATTCAATGTAGGTGGAATGCAGGGTGCCAGATGGCGAATTGCAGTTCAATAACAGACCATAAAGGAAAACAAAAAAGAGAAGTTTATTACTCACAGGTCCTAGAGGAAGTATCTGGCATGCCTCAAGGGCAGGTCAAGGCAGATATTCTGACAGAGGTAGAACCTGGATCATAGGCTTTTATTAGGGTCTGTGGGTAAAGTGCTTTGGGGTTTCTGGGCTAAGGCCAGATTGGTCGATGTAAACAAATGAGTGGGATCTTGGTTAGCTTTTGAGGAGTCTTATTTAAAGAGACACTTAAGGAGGAGACATTGGGAGTCAGGGGAGACTGTTAGTCCAAGGGCTGTTGGGTGAGGTCGTATCAGGAACTTAATTTACTTGTGACTTGGAGAGCTGGTATTTAAGGCATGTGTTACATGAGGGACTAGAGTCAGTTTGTCACTGCAGGCCACTTTGCCAAACAAAACGAATGCTGAAGCAGCAGTACTATGGAGTAGTTTAGCTAAATCCTTGACAAGGACCATTCAGATTATTTCTTTCTGAATGAGCAAAGGTAGTGTGTGTCTTTCAAAGAATTTACCCATTTCATCTCAGTTGTAAAATTTGTTGGCATAAAATTGTTCACATATTCTCTTATTTTCCTTTTAATATCTGTCCAATCTCTAGTGATGATCCTCCCTTCTCATTCCTGATGTTAGTAAGTTGTTCCTTTTCTCTTTTTTGCTAATCATTCTGGCTAGCATTTTATCAATTTTTGGTTTCATTAATTTTCTCTTTTATTTTGCAGTTTACCATTTCTTTGATTTCTGCTCTGATCTTTGTTTCTTTTCTTCTGAGTACTCTGGGTTTTATTTGCTCTTCTTTTTTTCATGTCTTAAGGTGGAAACTGAGGGTACTTGCTACCTTGATGGTGTATGGATGACTGTAAGAGGGGAGAATCATATAAAGGCAACAACCATACATCCTATAATATGCAATATTTATCCACAGATATGTACACATAAAATTTAAAATTGATATACAAATTGGTTAACAATACAATCTTAATTGAATGGTGCTTTGTAATTTGTAAACTGACTTATACATATTTAATAAGACAACCATAAGATGTATTATTTTCTCCATCTCACTCACGTACTTCTAGATCTTGGCAACATACGGCACAAGTAATATGGACAGGACATATATTCTTGGGGTTTAGTGTTTGCATTTCCACCTGAAAAGAATGTTGAGTAACTGAATTATGTCCCAGTGTCCTCTCAGCTTCCATTTTTGTATCTTTCATCTGCTGCCTGGGCTTCTACCATTTGCCCTACTTTGTAATATATCTTGCCTTTGTATGCTGCTCACTGGCTGCTTAATTACCCTTTTCTCCCACTGATTTCCACCCTTCCAAGTTCCCCAGTGTCCAAAACCACCTCTTTCTTCTCTATTTCCAATTCCCAATCTGAACTGCCATTTTCTGAAAAGCACTAATCCCTGGTAAGTACAAGAGGTTCCCTGCCTGTTTGAGGTTGCCTGTGTATGCAGGTGAGGTGGCTGAGTCAGTTCAGCCAGTGGAGTCTGGGCTGGGCAATCTCAACCCCCCTGAAAGCAGATGCATGGTGCAAGGGTGGGCCTCAGGCTGGGTGTTCACAAGCAATGACGATAAAAGCTTAAACACAGACCCAGGCTTACAATAGCAACCAGCAGACAGCGTCCTGGGCAGATGGATGCAGGTTCATCCAAGAACATTCTAAAGAAGCAAACGTCCTTTGGAAAATAATAGAAGCAGAAGTGGGACTGTAATCTGAATTAGCAGCAGGTTTAAAGTAGTCAATATCATTTCCTTTTCCACTGATGATATGATTTATTTTAATTAAGGAAAGATTGAGAGGCAGGAGTGATAGGAAGAACAATATTATTATTTATCCGAAATAAAATCGTATTTAACAAAACCCAATAATGACTAAATAAGCTATACACCATGGTCAAGTAGAATTTATTCCTAAACTCAGAGTTATTTTTTATTTTTACAAAGGAAACCATCAATGTTATTTATTCTATTAATAAAAATATAGTGAAAATCTTTAAATTACCTATATAGGTGTTAAAGAAATTATTTGGTTTTAAAGTAGCAAATTTCTCTTTTTATCAGTATACTTTTGGCTCCATTTAGAAAATGCAGTTTATTTATTATGGAAAATTGTCTGTTTTGGAATAGGATATTAGAATCCAGCTGAAAACTGGATGGCTGTGACCATTTCCAACTTTTTTCTATGTAGAAAATAAGTCAGCAGTCAACAGCTAAACTGTCATGCCTGCTTCTCTAGATCTGGGGGTAAACATTGGAAATTATTTTGATAATTTGAATTCATGCTGTTTCACTCACTTCTTTTCTCTTCTACAACTTATAGGGCTGAATATTATTATAGCTGTGGTAGAGGGTCCGTAATCTGGGAGAGCTCTTCTCCTGTACTGTTTAAAAAACCTTCCAAAAGGATCAAGAAGCTGGCACAGCCCAACAGATTCAAGAAAGGGCATGTAATAAATAGGTAGAGTACCTTAAGACTTTCCATAAATTCTAATCCAATTTCATTAAATGTCACAATATTGTTTGTATTTTAGTGTATACAGTTTTATAAACTAGAAGTCCACTTGCGTTTTAATGGGTCAGGTTAAAAAAGTAAACATTTTCAGCAATTATAGGTAATCAGCAGATCTTCATCAATAGTTGCATTTGATTCAAATTATGGTATAGCTAAAATTCACATTAGACTTACCATTGTCAGCCAATTAAAAGGAAACATGCAAATGAAACATCATAGGTTTTTGCGGTGCATAGAACTTGATATTCTCTAATGCCTCTGTGATTTTGCACATGATCTTCCTTTTGCTTTGAATGCTGAATTTCTCCTTGTCTTTCAAAGACAGCTTAGGTGATTTCTTCCACATGGGAGTTAAAATTGTGATGTGGTTGCTGAAAAAATATTAGATTGCATTAATGAAACATATACAGTGTACAACTACAGGAAAGTGTACTACTGTACACTACTTTAGTCAGAACACCTTAGGTATATACATCTGTTTATGGATGTTATACCTTAGGAAACATAAATTTGAGACTATTCAAAAAGAGATGAATGAGATGTTGAGGCTTCTGAAAGCTATGTTATATGAAAAATAGTTAAGAATTTAGCTTAGAGAAGAGATCAAGGAAGCAGTGATAACCATGCACAAATGTTAAAGAGTCAGCATTGAAAAGAGGAAGAGGAGATGAAAGTAAAATTACTTTATACTGATCCTACAACTAGAAGTAGAATAAGGAATTTACAGAGCAGCAGATGTCTTCCTTTGCTTATTTATCATCTTATTCAACAAAATCTGCTAATTTACTTAAAATATAAATATAAATTTGGTGGTTATATGTATTTATAAAGCAGAGGAATAGTTTCTTCATCTGTCACCATTTTTGAGACACCTAAGTTTGATGTTTCATGTAAATGAAACCCCCTTGAGTGTCAAACTTTTTGTATTTTTAAAAGTTTTTGTATTTTTAAAAGTTTGTTTCCCTGATTTCCTAAACAAAGTCTTCTGCTTCTGAACAAATATATAACCTTTGTTTACTTACTTAAGACCTTTATTATGAACATCAACTATTTCATAATACTTTAATACAGAAAATCTTTCAGGAACTGTTTGAGTACAAAACACAGTATTTTCTGAGGCAAAGTGGTCTGACCTCTGTACTTTTGGATTATGTGATATTCACTTCTCATAAATTTCTTTCTGTTGAGGGGAATAGTCTCTAACCAACCTCTTTTCTGACCTTCTGTGCATTGGAAACAGAAGCTTGTTAGAATTGTGTTAGGGGGGAAAAGCAAGTGCTTAGTGAAGACACACTGGGTTTGCCAATAAGTGTATCACATGAGTTTGAATTTTGTGATGTATATTTTAGCTCATTCACTAGAAGGGCCCAAGAGCAGGTTTGAGCAGTCAGAAGAAAGAATCAACCAATATAAAAAAAGGTTAATTGAGATAATCAAGTCTGGGGAACAGAAAGAATTAAATAAAATGAACAAAACCTCATAAACCTGTGAGATACCATCAAAAGTATCAACATATGCATGATCGCTATCTCTTAGAGGATAAAGATAAAGAGGTAGAAGGAATGTTTGAAGAAATAAAGTTCTAAAGCTTCCCAAATTAAATGAAAAACATTAATCTACACATCCAAGAAATCAACAAACTCTAATATGGTAAACATAAAGAAATCTATAACTTGACACATCATAATCAAACTGTTCATAGCCAAAGACAAAGAGAGACTCTTGAAAGCAGCAAGAGAGAAGTGACTGATCACATACAAATGATCTGCAATAAGAATAACAGGTGATTTCTCATCAGAAACCATAGAGCCCAGAAGGCAGTGGGATGACATATTTAAAAGTACTGATAGAAAAAACAAGGTTAACCAAGAATACTCTACCTAGTATACTATCCTTCCAAAATGAAGAAGTGATTAAGACATTCCTAGATAAATAAAAACAGAAAATTCACTGTCAGCAGACTTGCTTTACAATAAATACTAAAAGGAGTCCTTCAGGCTAAAATGAAAGGACACTAGAAAATGACTCAAATTCATATGAAATAAAGGGCATCAAAAGAGTCAACTACATAAGTAAATATTAATATAAAAACAAAGAAGGACATTTTATAATAACAAAATGGTCAATCCATTATGGAACTATAACAATTATAAACATATATACACCTAACAACAGAGCCCCAAAATAGATGAAGCAAAACTTGATAGAATTGAAGAAATAGGCAACTAAACAATAATAGTTGGATTCTTCAATACCCCATTTTTAATAATGGGATGAATAACAAGCAGAAGTTCAGCAAGGAAATAGAAGGTATGAACAATATTATAAATCAACAATATCTAACATACATTATAGAAAATGCCACCCAACAATAGCAAAATATATATTCTTCTCAAATGGAACATTCTCTATGATAGATCATATATTAAGTCATAAAACAAGTCTCAATAAATTTAAAATAATTGAGTTTGTGTAAAATTAGTTCTTTTACCACAATAGAATGGAATTAGAAACCAATAGCAAAAGGAAATTTGGAAACTTAAAAAAGTATGTGAAATTAAATAAATTCTTAAACAATGGGTCAAACAAGAAATCACAGGGAAAAACAACAATAAGTCAAAGAAGAAATAACTTTGATATTAATAAAAATGAAAATACAACATATCAAAACTTATGATATGCCGCTAAAGCAGTGCTTAGTGGGAAATTTTAGTTGCAAATGCTTACATAAAAAAAGAAAGATCTCATATTATAACGTAATCTTTCATCTTAAGAAATTGCAAATAGAAAAGCAAACTAATATAAAACATAAAGAAGAAAATAATAAAGATTAGAATGGGAGTAAATGAAATAGAAATTAGAAAAACAGAAAATTAACAAAACCAAAAGTTAGTTCTTAGAAAAGAGCAACAAAACAAACTTTTGGCTAAACTGACCAAGACAAAAAGAAGATTGGAATTACTAAATTCAGGAAAGAAAGAAGAGACCTTTCTAAGGATCATTTACAAAAGAAGGGTCATTACTACTGGCCTTATAGAAATAATAACTAATTATAAGGGGTTACTATGAGCAATTGTATGGCAAACAAATTTGATTATGTAAATGAATGGACAAATTGCTAGAAAGACAAACCACTGAAATTGATTCAAAAATACAATCTTAACAGACAAGTAAAGAAATTGAATTAATTTAAAAAACTCCCCATGAACAGCTCAGGACCAAATGTCTTTATTGATTTCTGTGATATGTTTAGAGAAGAACTAACACCAATCTTCAGACTCTTCCAAAAAGTGGGACACTTCCCAACTCATTCCATGAGGTTTATATTACCCTGGTACCCAAACCAGAAAAGGTCATTACAGACAAGAAAATGACAGAAACATCTCTTATGAATATATATGTAACAATCGATATCAAAATAGGTACTTCCAAACCAAATCTAAACATACATGCAACAATACACATCAAAATGCTGGAAAACCAAATCCAACAACATATAAAAATAATTATATACTATATCCAAGTTGGATTTATCCCAGGAATACAAGAATATTTTGGGTTCAACATACTCAAGTCAATGTAATACACCAAATTAATAGAATAAATATACCCACATGATCATCTCAATAGACTTAGAGAAAGCATTTGACAAAATTCAACGCAACTTCATGATAAAAATGCAAAACAAACTAGGTATAGGAGGGAATTCCCTCAGGTTGATAAAGGTCATCTTTATCAATTATGATGGCTAGCATCATAATTAATGGTGAAAGATCAATTGCTTTCCTCCTAAGATCAGGAATAAGAGATGTCAGCTCTCACCACTTCTATTCAACATTGTAGTAGATTCTAGTCAGGGATTTTAGGTAAGAAAAGGAAAGAAAAGGCATGTAGCTTGGAAACGAAGAAGTAAAACTATCTCTACTCATAGATAACTTGATTTTTTTATATAGAAAGTCTTAAGGAATCCACATAAAAACTATTATTGCTAATAATAATGTATTTTAAACTGCAAATTTCAACTGATCAGTGGATCATGAAATCAATTCCAGTTCTTCTTTTAATGAAATTTTAAACATCAGAATACATTGTGTATGGCAGGATTCTTTCATGATATTAATAATTGTGTTTCAGATATACACACACATTTATATATATGTATCACAATATAAAATATACTTACTGTGGATCATAATTTAAAAAATTGAGAAACAGCAATCTGGTGATAAGGGAAAAAGATGTTTCTAAGAAAGAAGCAATATATGTATAATTGTTTGGAGGTTGATTATAGCAATGAAAAAATACAGTTATTTTTCTTCCAATGATTATATTTTATGTTCCATTTGTGTATAGGCCCTTCAGTGATTATTTAACAAGAAAGTCTCTTCAAATCTCTGATCCTTCTCCCCGGATAGTACAGCTCTCAAAGGCCAAAGGCACAGATCCTAATTATGCTCCCCCGAAAAGTGTAAGTGGGTCTATGTGAAACAGTTCCTGATTGACTTTGTAACATGAAACATGTTTGTAACTATAACATGCTCACCTTTTATTTCTAGGTGTGTATTTTCTTTTTCTTCTGCTTATTTTCTCCTCTCATCAAATGAACTTTTCTGACTACCTCCACTGTGCCTCATGTATCAGTTAGGATGTGATCAGAGAAGCAGAATCACGATGAGTAACACAGAGGTAGACCTTAAGCAATAACGGAAACTGATGGAGAAGTCCATGGAAGGCTGTTATGGCACCTGGAATTTGGGTCTGGTTACAGATCTATAAATAGAAGCAATGACAGATAGTAAGGGTAGGTCAGCAGCTCCCTGGATGGCTTTTATTTCAAGGGAAGCCATTACAATCTATTCAAGCAAGGGGAGTCTAACTAACCCAGGCAGGGGAGGAAGGGCTAATTCAATTTGGGGTAAAGAAGCCTCAGCAGTATTTAGGGGTTTAAAGTCCCCAGTTCATTGGAATATGCACATATATCCTCATTCTAATTTTTTTTTGGGGGGGGTGGTTCCCTGACCAGGAAGCACCACTAGACCACCAGGGAACCCCTCACTCTAATTTTTAAGGTTTCATTTCTTCATGATCATTGCCCTAACTTTAATAGAGGATGCCATACATATTTGGGGATTCAATTTGCACTGTAATTCACCCACTTGCAGAAGTAGATTTTGGGTTTGGTTTTCAGAATTTTCATCCCTGTGATCCTAGAAGATAAAGGTTTCTTTTAGGTAAGTGACAAAATCTTTCTTGTCTTTTAACCACCCTTAAGGTGGGAATTTAATGGCTTGAGCTGATCATTTTTTCCCCTCAACTTGTTAAGTGCACTTAGAAGCAAGCAATCAACCCCATTATACTTCTTTGTTTTACTAAAATGTTCTCTGCTGCTTATCACTCAGTCTTGATTTCTGTTTTGCCACCACATGCCATGGACTACCAGTGCCTTTTTTTTTTTAACCACTGGCAATATCATTAATACCTTTAAATCTAATCAGCTCAGAAAACAAATTCCAGATAATCTAAAACCAATACAGAGAATCTATACTTAAAGTTCTGATCTGCTTATCTGTTTTTGCTTCATACCAAACCACCACCAAACTTAGTGAGGTAAAACAACCATCATTTTATTATTCGCAGGGATTTTATAAATGAAAAATTCTGACAGGGCAAGCAGGCTGCATGATGTCTGGTGTCTCAGCTGGGATATTTCTAATGGCCCAAGTGTCTGAAGTGGGAGGGGGCGGAATCATCTTAAGACTCCTCCACACCTGTCTTAGTCATCTCAGGCTGCTAACAAAATGCCATAGACTGGGTGGCTTAAACAACAGTCCTAGAGTCTGAGAAATCCAAGATCAAGGTGCCAGCATATTCTCTTCTTGATGAGAATTCTCTTCTATTTCCATTGTAGACAGCCACCATCTTGCTGTGTGCTCACATGACCTCTGCTTTGTTTGCACACAGGGAGCGTTCTGATCTTTCCTCCTCCTCTTATAAGGACACTTAACCCATTATGAAGGTTCCATCTTTATGATCTTATCTAAAACTAATTACCCCCCAAAGACCCCACCTCTTCTACCATCACATTGGAAGTTAGGACTTTAATATATGAATTTTGGGTGAGGGGGACATAAGCATTCAGCATAACAATACCTACTTATGGTGCCTAGGCTGGGATGACTAGAAGGTTAGACTCAGTTGGAAGTATATACAGGAGCACTTTCATATGGCTTCTCCACGTAGCTTAGACCTCTCAGCATGGCAGTTGTATCCTGAGAAGGAATATCCTAAAATGGGAGTTCCCAAAGATGAGGACTCAAAACAACAACAACAACAACAACAACAAAAGACACAACAAAAAACCAGGTAGAAGCTGTGTTTTCTAAAAATAATTTTTTTCTTGGAAGTCACATAATGTCACAGCAGTCATAATTTGCTGATTGATGCAGTTGCAAGTCTGGCCAGATTCAAGGAGTACACAAACCCTACCTTTCAAATGAGAGAAGTAGCAAGGAATTTATAGCCACTTAAGGAAAAAAACTTGCCGCACCCAATGATGTGAGTGTTTTGGTATCCTTGAGCATGGTTTTTTTATGCAGAAAAGACTATTTAGAGGTATGCTCTTGATGTAAATGACTAATAGTCAATTTTTAAAATTCCAAATTAAAAAATATCTAGTTCTTCTTAGACTTTAAGTTTAGATTGTAAATTTTATTACTCTATTTATAATTCTAGCAGTTTTTAACAATGAGTTTTAAGAGTCCTGAACATGTTTGGTTTGGTCTTTCAAACAACTAAATATCTTCAAGTACTTTATATTTAAATATATTAAATTTGATTTCTTTTTTAAGTATTTTACTTCAACCATGTACATTAACAAACAAAATCTTCTCAAATATTAAATAAGTATTTAAAATCTACTACATTAAACTTATAAAATAGTGAATTTAAGTTTTTTAATGTAAGAATGGCATAGACTTAAGATTTTTACTTAATGTCATAATTCTAAATCAATTACTCAATTATACATTTTAAATTGCAATTGTAAGGTTATCGCTCTAATAGGCCAAATTCTCTTAAACACTTACATATATTTTATTTTAATAGTATACATATACTTTTGTTTTAATAATCTAAAATTTACTGAAAAGTTGCAAAGATTAACATGTTTTCCATCGAGTTTATCCTTCTCCCTTCTCTATGGTGTATGTGTGTGTGTTTTTTTAATTCATTTTTATTGTTAGACTTATTGGGGTGACATCTGTTAGCAAGGATTACATAGGTTTCAGGCATACAATTCTACAGTGCATTGTCAGCTTGTTGTATAGTAAGTTCACCACCCAGTGTGACTTCTCTTTCCATCACCTTATATTTATTTAGCTTCCCCGCCTCCTCTCCCACCCGCTTCTTGACAGATTTTGACTTTTAAGACTCTCATTTTCCATCTAGCAGATACCTTTGAGCATTACCCACGTGTGCTCTGGATGTCTCCCGTGGCTTTGTCTGACTTGCTGTACTAACTTATGAGGTCATTTTACCAACATGTCCCTCCCCGTCATTCTCAATCTGTGATTATTTTCTGAGGATA
>PVJL010019491.1:0-13664 GCA_004026885.1 Lyroderma lyra | reverse complement strand
GCGGGCTGTGCGCGGGGGCGGGCTGTGCGCACGCCCGGGGAACACTGGGGAAAGGAGGCAGCACCGCCTCCAGCTGCCCGAGGCCCTGCCCCCCACACAGGCGCCCGAGACGCACGTGCCGGCACAGACGCGCACGTCTGACTACTCGCCGGCTCGCCGCTACACTGCGCGACCCAGGTGCAGCCTCTAGGCAGCGAGCTTAAACACGAAACCCCGGGCCCAAACGAAGTGCTGGCGGAGAGCACAGCTGCCCCGCGCGGCGGGGACGACGGGGCCTCCTGCAGCCGGACAGGGACGTCACCAAACACATGGCAGCAAGAGGACAAAAAGCACACACCTGCCCAAGGCAGGGACGACGGCACCGTCGGCCGGGGTCACGGGTCTGGGGGGGAGCGTGTACAATTTGTTATCTGCGAGGTCCTTCTCAGTGAGACGGTGTGAAACACGTGAGCGAGAAGGGAGAGAAAGCAGCCCCCGTCGGGAGGCCCAGAGGGGGTTAACCGGGGGCAGACTGCAGGTCAGAAACTGAGGGGGACCGACTGAGGAATTAGGGAAAACGTCACAATGACGTCTCCCCAGAAAGAGCCTTAGAAAATGCCCAGAAACTGTGAGAAAGAACCAGGTGGACGCGATGCAGCGAGTTACAGAGGACGATGGCTAAAACGATAATAAAAAACACTCGAGGGTCTTCCCAACGGGCTTGAGTTGGTTGAGGAAATAATTGGAGAACCTGAAGGTGAGTTAATAAAAAATGACCCGATTTTAGGAGCACGGGGAAAGCAGAACGAACAAAAACAACCAGAAACGGAGAGCACGGTGGGACAACAGCCCGTGACCACACGGCACCATCTAGCTCTTGACAAACCTTAAGGGCAAACCGCGGCGTCACTGCCGGTAGCCGCCTCGGCGCCCGTTGAACGCCACCCCCAAACGCAGTGACCTTGGCGGAGCAAATGTTGAATCAGGGAGAGGAAGTGACAGGTGGCACAGAGCCGAGTCTCAGTGAGACCGACAGTGGACTTTGCGTCACAAACCACAGAGGCCGGCAGAGAACGAGGGGACGTGTCCACACGCCGAGGGAATGAGCCCGAGACCCTCACGGACACCTCGGCCACGGCGCGTCCCACTGGCAGGAGGAGATGGTTCCCGCCCCGTGTCACCAGGACGGCGCCGACGGAAGCCGTTGCCAGGGAGGACATTCAGCACTCGTCACCCGCGGGGCGCTGGCCTGCACGCGTGACCCTTGTTTTCTCACTCCCGGGCGGACCCGGAAAGCAGCCCGGCCGGGGGCACGAGCTGAGGCTCCCGCGGGGCGTGGACGTGGGGCCGGTCAGCCCTGCAGTTGGCTCCTGCCCTGCCAGACGCCTCCGTTACTGCCACGGGAGGGGCCGGGGCCCCCCAGGATTCCCACGCTGGCGTCCCCTAACCTCCATGTCCTCACCGGGACCCCACGTGGAGCTGGTAGGACACAGGGAGGTGACGGCGGTCTACGAGCCAGGGACAGAGGCTGCAGAAGGAACCACCCTGCTGAGACCCGGATTCGGACGTCCGGCCTCTGGGCCTGGGGGGAAGCACAGGCCTGGCGTTTCAGCTGCCGGTCTGGCATGTCCGAGCACAGATCGTTGTTGGGGCGCAGCTACCTGTGACCGAGGATGACACTAAAGCCACGGACCGCCGTACGCAGCAGGTGGGCCCCAGGAACGATGGGACCCCAGTCGGTGGCTCCATGAGCCTCTCATTGCTGTAATGTAATGGCCGCCGTTGCCGTGCTTTGAAAATGCCCAGGTCCTGCCCCCAGTCGGGGGAGGCGGGACCCCCAGGGCTGGGAAGCAGACCCGTGCCCTTCTGACGGGACTTCCCGGGGCCCCGCGTACCCCGTGTCGGGCTCAGTGCATTCCGGCCCTGATGGACGTCCGTGGGCATGGGAAGGGTCCCGGCCTTTGGAAGAGGCCCCTGAAACAGACTCTTGACGGGTTTGGAGGTCAGAAGCAGCAGAAAGCCCCAAGTTCTCTCCAGCTGCGGCCACGCCTGCACCAAGCCACGGGCTCCTGTCCCTGCGGGGCCGTGTGACGTGCCTCGTTCTGTGAGATTTACTATCGGATGCGAGCGCAGCGGTTACTCATGTAGCAACAATGCGGTGCGTTCGTGTATTGCAAACGATGCACTAACACGTGTTACCGTCCCCACGTGAGTGGCAGTGCATTGGTGTGTGTGCTCACGCACTTTGTAATTACATGTTAACACAGTTAACGTTACATTAATAATTCAGGAGATCTTGCTTTGTTCTCCACAGGGAACAATCTCCTTATTGGAAACACTGTACCTCTGAGCAACACCCAGCTCTTGGCCTGGACTGGACACATCTGACCATTTTAACTGATAATTTCAATAAAGAAATGTTTCTTTCATTGCCAGAGAAATGAGCGTTCTGTGTACCTTCTGCTACAAAGGACGCTGTCTCCAGTGAACGGGCCACAAGAAACACCCTTTAGAGCCATTGGGAGCCCTTCCTGACACACAGCAAACTCAGTTCTCATAACATTCCTGTGGTCACTTTGGAGAAATAGCTCAGCAAATAGAAAATGCCGTGGAAGCACAGAACTCCCAGTCTAGAATGGTCCATTTGGCAAAGCAAAAGTCATCAGTTTTGAATGTGCAGCTTCAAATAAATCAAACGAACACATGCTGTAAACACACACACACACGCACACATGCGCCACACACGCACACGCACACACACGCGCACGCACACACATACGTACACACACGCACACACACATACACGCGCACACATGCACACGTACACGCACACACATACATACAGGCACACGCACACACAAACATACATACACGCACACACACACACACACACGCTCCTACTCTCAGCTCTTCCCAGGACTCAAATGTGGCCCTGAGCGTTGGCAGATGTGTCCCCAGGTTGTCCCTCACTGGCTGCCATCCCTCTGAGAAGTCCCTGTACTGCTGACAGGGCACGCGATGCCGGGCACGCCGTGCACTCGTGCGGCCCCGCTAACGGGCCCAAGAGGTGGTTGCACTGTCACTGAAGCCCTGGAGTGGCCGCCAGCGCCCAGCGCCTCCCAGACATCCCCCCGCCTTGTTTCTGGTGGGACGTGCCAGCCACCTCCCGCACCCCCAGGCCTCCCGGTAGCCGTGAGAATCGCAGGGACGGGTGCGCTGAGCGTTCCTCATCTGTGGGAGCACAGCGGAGGCGTGGAGGGGTGCCTCCCACCCCCCAGCTCCGTCTGCGACACGGACAGCGTGCGCCGCGCCCACCCACTTGCCCGCACGTGTCCAAACCTCCGTCCCCTACTCCCGCCGGGCCTGCGGGGTGTCCACCTCGGTCAGCACCAGGCCGGGGGGCTGCCTGCTCGGATGCCCACACCTCCCAGGTGCCGCGGGGCCGGTGCAGGACGGCAAGGCCGAGCCCGAGGGGAACAGAGCCACCCTGGCGCGTCCCAGTCCTGGGGACAGAGCACCGACACGTCTGCGGGACACGGCGAGGGGACACGTCTGCGGGACACGGCGAGGGGACACGTCTGCGGGACACGGCGAGGGGACACGTCTGCGGGACACGGCGAGGGGCCGGGCAGGGGGCCTGGGTGACCCAGAACCGCGTTTCCTTCACCTGCCAGTTCCGTGCCGCGGTTTGCAGCCCCGTCGTGTCCCTGTGCCGTCACGCGCTTTGCTGCTGCTCGTCTCCTCGGCGATGTCCCCGAAATGAGTGTTTGTAACGCCGGGTGACCGTCCCGCCCGGCCGGCCGGAGTCTGACCTCCCACGCGTCGCTCCCCGCTGACTCCTAAGCACACGCGTGTTTGTCCGCGTCGGCGCCCACGCCCTCTCGGCCTCGGGGCCCGAAGGTGCACGCGCTGGTGGGCACCTCCCCGAGGGCCTTCCCCGCGGCCAGTGCCCATGAGCCCTTCGGGCTGAACGTGGTCGGACGCTCCTGTGCGGGGCGGGGGCTCACTGCGCACGCGGTCAGGCCCACACAAGCCAAGGCCATCGGCTCGGACCCGCGGCGCTGCCCTCCGTGGCCGTGGCCGGCCGTTCACGGGCGTGGGTGTCTGCGGGGACGGGGGGCGCCGGTGTCTGGAGCAGGACTTGGGGGGCACAAAGGGAGCCCGACATCTGGAGCAGGACTGGGGAGACGGAGGGAGCCCAGTGTCTGGACTGGGACTCGGGGGGACGGAGCGGCAGAGAGCTACTGCAGGGCTCTGGCTTGAAAGCAGATGGTTCCAGAAAACACTACCAGCAGCAGGAAGCCCGCGTCGCCGAGGCGTTGGAACCCGTGTCGGGGGGTGCGTACAGAGGCAGGTGCATCGCGCAGGAGGCCGGGCGGTGCCGGGGGGGTGCTCGTGCCCCACCCTCCTCTCTCGGCGAGCTTGGGGGCCCTGAGCCGTCCCTCTGGGCGCCGCGGCTCCCAGGACAGGACACGGGGCAGGTAGCCCGTCGGCCCCCGAGTCCCTGCAGCTTTGCCCGCGTCGCCCCGTGGCGGAGACTCAGTGATACCAGTGGGCACCGGCGGCGTCAGTTTGGGCCACGTTTCCCGGAATTCCTAACTGATGTGACGCGTGGACACGGACTCGCGGGTGTGTGTGGGGCAGGGCGGGAGCGCAGGGCACGGCTTCCGGAACAAGGAGCGCGCCCGGCGTCCTGGAAACAGACAGTGACGCCCTGGTGGCGCCCACGTAATAAGCCATGGGACGCCACGAGACGCCACTGGTCCCGTTCCGGGAGGTGTTCCAGGGCCGGAGATCGATGGGCCCGTGACTCTCAGCGGGGCCACGGCGGGAGCTCCATGGCTGCCTCCTCTGTCCCCTTCCCGACCCCGTCGGTGGCTGCCAGCAGCACCTCGGTGCCACCCTGGCCACTGCCACAGCCGCGTGTGGAAGGGGTCCCGCGTGGGCACAGCACGGAGCTGACATGGGTCCCGCGTGGGCACAGCACGGGCTCCGGGCAGGTGCGTGACTCACAGGTGCGGCTGCTTAAATGCCGCAGGACGGAGCTTCCCGTTGACCCAACACAGGAAGCCACGTCCCCGGGGCTGGTGGCGTTTGTCTTCCGTCCCACAAGGACAATCTGGGCACAAACTCAAAACCTGACTCAACGTCGCGCCACCAGCAGAGCGGAGCTGGGAAGGCGGGATGTCCCCTCCAGACAGTGAGTCACCTAAGCCGACACAAGCGCTTCGAGAGGACCCGGAACCCGCGATGGCGGCCACGGAGCACGGCGGGTCCCCAGGGAAGACGCGGACCTGCAGCCCCTCCCCCGGGGCTGCCCCCGGGGTTCCGAGCGCGCCCGCTGCCGGGCACAACCGGCCGCCTGTTGCCGCCTGCGTGGCCCCCGCAGGGCCTGGCCGGCCTCAGCCGTGGGTGCGTGTCGGAGCTGGTTCCAGCCCGTCCTCGGGGACGTACGCACGGCCGTTGGGTTGCTGAACCGCAGCCCAAAGATTTCTTCTGAAATCTGAGTGTCGCGACGCGGCCCCCCGAAGGGCAGCGGTCCCTCCCCGAGACCACGTGGGCGGCGGGGAACCTGCCTCATTTCTCAGGCGTTTTTTCAGGTCCAGCCATCGGCGCACTTAGAAACGTCCTTGTTAAATGGCTTAAAGGGACAATCCGGTGTCCCCGCCCGGTGTCAGAGGCCCTGGGGGTTGCACGAGGCCCCCCAAGAGCCACGTCGCATTACAATGACTGATGAGCCCTAGCAGAGCCCTTCGGGCGTGTCTACTGGTCCCCCGCCCCCGGGCACCCCAGCAGGAGCCCCGACATCGCCTCTTCCGGGGGTGGGGAGGGGAGCAGCGGCCGGCCCCCAGGCTGGCACGTTCCCGGCCTGTCACTGCCATCCGCAGGCCCACGGCCCCACGCCCACACCGCCCCCCGGCGTCCCGGCCCACCCCCACACGCGTGCCCCCTCGGGGGTGCCAGGTCCCCACGGTGCAGCCAGGGGCCTGGGGTGACGGGGCGAGGCCCCACTCCGCGGCAGGTGCTCTGCCAGCAGGCGAACACAGGCGCCGGGGCTGGGGACTCCGGCGGGCGGCCCCGGCCTGTTTGTCCAGCTCGGGCTTGGCAGCCACGGCCCCTGCGTCCTGCGCTCCGGCCTCAGCGGCTGCTTGTGCTCGGGCTCGGCCGGCACCGCCTCCTCCGGGTGATGTGCGACCCGGGCGCGGGCGTGAGCTCTCAGAAAGGACCCGGTTTGGGCAAGGCCATTGGGGTCCGAGTCCCCCAGGCAGCCCCCTACTCAGGCGACCAGGTCCGGGGACCGCGCACATTTCCCGGGCACCGACGTGGCCGTGAGGCAGGAAGTAACAATAAACAACGAGTAAGTGAACAGACTACACGCACCAAGTAGTAGCACATTAAAAATGAGCAAGTGAAACCCGAGCACAGCTGTGCGGGTGCTCCAGAAGCAGCCGCCCCGCGAGGCGTCCGGCCACCTCACGTCCCCGCCCAGCTGCGCCCTAACGGTTAAGGTGGCGTGTAAATTGCTGCATTAATAAAAAGAAATCACCCCAAAAGCAAACCCAACATTCACGATCTCACGGCGTCTGCGGGCCAGCACCCCAGGGGCGGCCACGGGGGCCGCTGGTCTGGGGGTTCGCACAGGGTCCACCCCGACACCGGCGGGGGCCACGGTGGCATCGGCACATGTGCCTCAGGGAGGACGGGGCTCCGGGGCACAGTGGGCTCCCCGGGACGACTGGCCAGAAGCGGCCATCGGGCCCTTGCCTGTGCCCTGTCCCCAGGACGCGTCCCACAGCCGCTGGCTCTGTCAGAGGAAGCGAGTGACAGGCTACGGACGTCCCAGAAGTGGCGGTCCCTGACTTTCACCATGTCCCGTGCACGAGAAGGGGGGCTCGAGGTTCCACCCACCCTCGAGGGGCAGGGACCACACAGGGCAGGGGGCAGGGGTCGCGTGACAGCCAACGAGTGTCACGGCACCTGTGGCAGCACGAGCCCCTCAGCCCCCGGCGGGGCAGGGCGACGGGCTGGCTTCGGAAGTCCCGGCGTCCCCCTCGCCGGTGGCTGCCCCAGTGACGCGGGCGTTGGGGACCCCTTGTCCTCGCAGGCCCGTTTCCTGCCACGGGGCGGGGGGCGCCGTGCTTTGACCCATGGGCTCATTCCCCGCAGGGACACCTGCCGTGAAGCCGCAGCCGGAGACCGCGCCCCGGGCTGCTGTTGGCTCAGCGCGTCGTGAGCTGCGTCACCTCCCACGTCCAGTAGCCGCACTCTCAGCCTTCGGAGTCCGGGAAAGCCCGGTTGCATTTGCAGACCCGCTAACGGGCGTTCCGCTCCAACGGCGCCTTCTCTCTGTCACCACCCCCCTGGGATCGGTGTCCACAGCCACGGCCGCAGGGGGACACGAGGGGGACACGCCCGCAGGGGGACACGAAGGGGACACGGCCGCAGGGGGACATGAGGGGGACACGGCCGCAGGGGGACACGAGTGGGACACGGCCGCAAGGGGACAGGGCGGGAGGCGTGGCTGCCCCGCGGGCCCCCACGGACGGCAACACGGCTGAGTCCCAGAGCAGAGGACAGCGGGGTGGACGCCGTCGTGACGACTGAGTGGCCTGCTCCGGAGGCGCGCTTTCGGCTCTACGATCGCGCGCTGAGCCAGGGGCCGGGCACGTGGCGCCGAGGGCACAGGGGCGTCCGCCGCACCCTCGTCCTGCAGGGTCTGCCTCCTGCTTTCCGCGTTCTCAGAGCCGCTCTTTCACGTCCAAGCTCGTCAGGTGGCGACTCCCAGCCGGGCAGGCGTGTTGAAGGGAGACCAGGCCTCCCCCCGGATCCAGGCCCCGTGCGCTGCGCAGACCCGTGGCCGGGGGTCCCACGCACCGACGTGTGGCCTGCTGGCACGGCCCCGCCAGGGCCCTGCACGTCCAAGTCGGGGTGTCGACCCCTCCCGGCCCCCCATCAGCAGCGGTAACCGACGACCCCGCCCGGCCTTCCGGCAGGACCCGCGTGGCCGTGAGCAGGCGCAAACCCGAGGGAGAAGCGCACACGAGAGCCCCCCGGGCACTGACAGGGGTGGCAGGCAGCGCCCAGGCGGGGCCCGGCAGCTCCGCGTAACACAGCTCGGCCCACGGGGCCCGGCCGCTGCTCTCCGGCCCTCACTCAGGTACAAGGCGCTTTCAGAACTCACCAACGCGTCGTCCTCGGGCCCCTTGGGAGCAAACTCAGCGCGACCTCCATCTTGCTTTTGCACTGGGTGTCCGGGCCCTTCGGGTCAAGTTCAAGTTGCCGGAACGTGCCGTCTCCCAGACCTTCCTGAGCGTGCAGCTCAAAGCCTGGGGACAGATGGCAGGGACCGCGGGCCCCCGGGGGGCGAGGCCGGGACTGTAGCCACCGCGGTTCTGCCATCTGGGGACCGCGGTCCAGGTCCCGGCAGGGCCTGCGGGGAGCGTCCCAGGAGGAAAAGCTCCCGCGTCCCCTGTCACCCCGAGAAGCACTCCGGGACACATCTCAGCAGCGGAGTGCCACTTCCGAATGAACCCCAGGACGCAGCCACCAGCTGCCTGCCGGCCCGGCCGCCACGCTGCTCGAGACCGCGGCTGGTTCGGGACACGGCCTCCGCTCCGCGCTGACTTGGCGTGGCCCCCGGGGTGGGACGGTGACGCCAAATGCTGCCCCCTGGGTCTTCACCATTCTGTGTCCCAGGCAAAGGCCGACGAGGGCAGCAAAGCCCGTCAGCTTCCCGAGGGCGGGGTCTTCGCTCGGGCTGCGAGCTCCTGGCGGGGGTCAAAGTGAGCTCGTTCCAGGCCCCACGGTCCCCAAACGGAGGTGCAAGAAGGGGAGGCAGACCTCCTCAGGCACTGCTGGGGGGTCCTCTGAAGTGTCCCTGGGGCCACCACGTTCCTCCTGAGTCGTCTTGTAAAATGTGCTCGCGGCGGATGGACCGCAGCAGAATTCCTCGGGAAACGGAAGTCCAGGGCGGGACCCCCAGCCTCCAGGTGACCTCGTGGCTGGGGCTTCCAGGAGGGACACGGTGGGCAGGTGGTCTGAGCTCTTTGTCCAGTGGAGGCCACACTCGGGCTCCTTGTCACATGCTGTCACGTTTCCCGAGTGTGGCTGGTGTGTGACGTGTCCTTCCACCAAGATCAGACCCATTTGGATCAGGACAGGTTCTGCAAGTTTGAGGAGTGTCACCCCCGCAGGACTGGCCACTCAGAGCGGTCCCCAGACTGCCGAGTGTGTCACATCACCTGCCCTGACCTCCGGCCCCTGACCACATGTCGCTGGAGGAATCGTGTGCCTTCACTGTCTGGTTGTGACATCACACACACGCTCGTCACACAAGCTCCATCTGTGAAGCGTGAGGAGAAAACACAAGTCCTGCGCTGACCGTGCGCCCCGGTTCTCGAGGGACAGCACTGTTCTGTTTCCCATCTCCCGACCGTCCCGTCGTCATAATAGCAACGCCAGTTTTGTCCCGTTTTTAATTTTTCGCACAAATTAAAACGCAGGTGGTTTATTTATCGATGCGTGCGGTGAGACCACTACGTGACGCAGGACGAAGGCCCTTCACTGCACCCAATCAGGGCCGGGCTGCCTGAGCCAGCGCCGACCGGACCCGCCCCTCGCTCTGCAGGTGGCCGTGGAGCCCAAGGGTCTCGGTGCGCAGGGACCGCTGACCGGGCTGCTCACGGCCCTCAGGACAGGCATGTGGCAGGCAGACGCCGGGGTCTCAGACCTGCTGCCGCCCCGGCCGGAGACTCCTTCTGCCCGACACTCAGTTCAAGTCAGACTTCGCAGGCGCGTATTTTGGTTCGACAGGCTGTTAGCTATTATTATTATTATTATTATTTTTTATGACAGCGGAACTCTCCGGTGGGACAGAAGAGGACACACTGGCTGTGACAGCAGTCGGGTGTTCGCTCCGGTTGCTTCGTTGGTTTTGGTGTCTGTGTGTGTGTGTCCTGCATTAGAGCGTTGGGTGGGGTACGCCGAACAGACTTCTTCCCGTTCACGTGCTATTTTGTAAGTATTTTATTGCTACACGAGGGCTGTCTAGGAAGTATCCAGCGGGGTAACAGGGGAACCAGAGGCCCGTGTGGCTGGAGTTTTCCCGGACAGCCCGCGTATGTTCTGTAAGTTGTGTGTGTGTGTGTGTGTGTGTGTGTGTGTGTGTGTGAGATATGCAATAAATTAGCGTTACTCGTTGGCGACCCTTCCCACGTTCCTTTGCGGGGAGTCCAGCCTGGTTTCTGGGTCTCTTACAGCCTAAAACTCCACAGTAACCGTTGGACGCCGAGGGCTACGTGAGCTGTAGAACATCGTGTGGTGGAGTGTGGGAGGCTTTACGGAAAGGGCTTGCAAGGCAGACGTTTGCTGCACAAAACGGCTTCATCGGCCACGAGGACCTGCAGGTGGGTCACTGAGGGTCCCCTGTCCTTCCAAAGGGCGGGGCCCTAGAAGGCCTGGTCCTTTTCCGGGGGCCCCACGTACGATAATCGCCGTGTGCTGAGCGTTCAGTGCGGGTCGGGCCGCGCACCACGTGAGGCCAATGCAGACCGCCCACCCCGACCCCAGGGAGCCACCACCTCAGGGTCTTCTGCTTCTTGGAATGACTTTGTTTTCTGTTAAACCTGAATTCAATTCCCAGTTGAGTCACAACACCTCTCACGGCAGAAAATCTAACCCACTCACTTCCAAGTAAAAACTGCGGAGTCACTGAGCCCGGACTCGTTCCAACTTGAACTTGGCCGGCTCAGGGGCCGGCTCCAGGTTCCGCCCGGGCTGGCACCTGCATTCCGGGGCCGGCTGGAGGGGGGCTTGGTGGCTTCTAGCGTCGTCAGTGAGACCGTGCGTCTGCTCGGCGGCCTCCACGGGCCTGAGGAGGGTCGTTCACGCTGGCCCCTGACCATCACACTGCACTGCTGCCAAAGCCACAGGACGTCCACGGTGCCACCAGGAGCACGGGCGTCGGCCCATGCTGGTCACGGGACGGCTCTCAGCCACCCTGCGGCCAGCCCTCCCTGGGGCCTGAGGGCGTTGGGACCCCGGGTCACTGCGCGGGACCCTCTGGGTGCCGCTGCCCAGCCCCGCTGGCTGCCACTGCTGTGCCGGAGGCCAGGCAGGTCCCCTCAACTTCCACTTCTCTCACCTCGATGGTTTCTGCCACCTGCTCCCCCAAAGTGGGCTCTACTTCTTACGGGGCCCACAGAGCACCAGGGGCCGCCACCCAGAGGCCCATGCCTGCTTCCTCCTGTCCCCACAGCCCCCTTCTGGGCGCGGGGACACGCTCGTCCAGGCCCCGGGGGCCGAGCAGCACGGCGTTTCTTCTGTCCTTTGTGACCTTCGTGACATACGGTCTGCACTGAGCTGAAGTCCTGGATTAACTATTCAAGTCCCAGAACGTGCAGCTCCTGCAAATTAAAAGCCGGGCTGTCCATGGCTCTTGTCCCCAGCGCGGACCTCCGAGGTGTGAGGACTCTTCCTTTCCGAGGTGCAGCCTGCGCCCTGCCTGCAGCAGAGACATCCTGAGACCATCGGCGCAGGACACGGAGCGTCCGGAGAAACGCAGGGGCCGCGGGCGGTCTCAGGAGACGTGGCCGGAGCCACTGGTGTCAGCGTCACGCCGTCTCGTGCAGCGGACGTCTCTCGTGGCCGAAGGCGTGGGAAGCAGGTGTGTGCCCCAGCTCCCACGCCCTGTGGCCCACGGGACAGCCTGCCCTTCGGTGCGGCTGCCTCTGTCTCGTCTGTCCAGAGACCGTCCTCACCGGAGGGCGGCCCGCTGGGCCTTGCTGCGGGGATTTCTCCAGTTTAGACTAGAAGAAACGCTTCAGACGAGATGCAGGACACGGGCCGCCGTAGTTGGAAGAGATTTAACAAAGCGCGTTACGAGGAACACCTCCTCGTGCTTCCAGATTCTTCCATGGCAGCTCGGTGGTGCATCCTGCACGTGCGCCGTGATCGCTGCCATGGCTTCCTCTGCTGACAGTGCAGGCGAACAGCCTTTAAGGATGTGGACAGTCTGCGCTGGGCGGGGGACCTGACGCCTGTGTCTGCAGAGACCAAGGCCCTCCGGTGTCTCTCACGACGGGCTGTTCCCAAAGTCGTGACGTCTGTCGGAACGCCGTGCTGCTCATTTTGTCGTGCAGCTTTACAGGGCGTTTCGGGTAGGAGCACGTCGCAGAGCGGCCTGTGCTGACCCCGCGTGGCCTGGGGTCACAAGCCTCGGACGACTTCTGAGTTTTCACCTTGGCGTGAATGACGAACGTAACTGAACTACGTGGCACGTACTGACGCGGCGCTAGAACACCGATCACAAACACAGTGTCACTTGTCCCTCGTGTCACAGTATCCAACGTCGCCTGAGCGCCCTCGGGAGGCGGGACGTTGCACAGATTCGTTCTAGGCTGTGGGAAAAGAGCCAAGTCAGAGAAGTGAGCTTGCCGTGAGGGCTCACCGGCACACGGGCCACCGTTTCCTACAGCAAAGTGACTCATGCACACACGCCTTCAGACTCGGCCGGGCTGGGCCGACGTCCAGCAGCGGGACGCCACGCCGGGAGCAAAGACCCGCGTCCCCACGCCGGAGACCGGGCTGCCGGTAATTCCGGCTTCCCCCAAAGTGAGAAACGTGGGACCCACAGGTGTTCCCGCTAGTTCCGTGGCCATCCTGGTGCAGAGGCCCTCGTTAGTAAAGAACTGAAAGAGGAAAACTGTAAAAGACACACATTCTTGAGTGGCTATTTTTCTTACTAACGTGCCATTAAAATAGCCGAAGTGGCTACGAAATCACCGAGGCCTCCCACGCGCTCCGCCACGGGGGACACGTGCTTGTCAGCAGGCGCGACCAGGACTCAGGTTAACTGGTGAGGACGAGTCTCTTCTCAGACCCTGAACTCCAGTGGGAGGGAACCCCTCTGCTGTGATTGGCCCCCTCTCCTGCGGAGGTTCGCATGTTGGAAGTAGCACCGGGACCTGGGGAAACACGACCTGAGGTGCAGAGGGAACCCGAGGGGCCGGGGAGAAATGTGCAGCTGAACAGCAAGGCTTCAAGCAGACCCCGCCACGGATGCGATAGACACTGCACGTCACTCGTGTCGCGACGAGAGGCGCTCAGCGAACTTCTCTCTGAAGTTCTAGGTCCGTTTCCTCTTCAAAACGAGTTCCTCTTCTGTGGCGACCTGTAGGAATCTGGAAGTCAGAGTCTCAGACACGCAAGCTCCGTGGTCACCAGAAGCCCTTGGTCGGGAGGGGAAGCCTCGCTTCGGAGCTGCCACCCTGTCGGCCCCTCTCGGAGACGTTTCAGGTCTCGAGTGCATGTCAGGCCGCACGTCTCCATCACGTGGAATTTCCTTCACCACCGTTGGCGATAAAGAAAGACAAACGATTTCTGTATCTAGAACAATCTGCAGACAGGAGGCTGCATGGGGACCGCGCCGATCCCAAGTACGACATGCCGTTGGGGGTTGCATGCTGAGCCGCAACGGGAGCACCTCAGCTGGGAAACACCCTCGATCCGGGCGCGTTGGAGAACCAAGTCCTTGGTGCCACGACCGCTTTTACGCAAGCCCCCAGCCCCCTGGCTTTCAGAGGTGTGACAGCCCCCATGCCCAGCCTGCCCGCTGCTCCCCACGGGGCCAGCCCACAGAGCCCACCCCACAGAGACGCCCCTGCCCAGCCCACCCCGCCAGACCC
>PVJL010019490.1:0-13764 GCA_004026885.1 Lyroderma lyra | reverse complement strand
TCTTCGTCACACCAGTGAGGGGGTGCCATCTCTATGCTGTTTAAGGCGGAACAGCTCTGTGCCACCTTGCTGACGAAGCAGCCGTCCCACAGGGGCGGACGTGGTGGGTCCCGGCTAGGTCTCCTCTGTCCCTGAGGTGATAAGGAGACAGAGGCCACAAGCTCTCGCTAGGCAGACACCCCGGTCTGGGCACAGCTCGGCCAGGGGCATCTTAAGCAATAAGATGACCCCACGTCCCAGTGAGAGCATTGTTTTCCACACTTTTGAGATTATCCAGTAACTAATAATTAATTGGTGGAATGCACACAAGACTGCTAAAACAAAAGCAAAATGAGAGCCCTGTGGCCCTGGGGGGTGGGGGAGGGACGCCATGCACGAGCCAAACAACTCGAATCTCCAAAGCTGCTCTTCAGGAAAACACGCCTTCGGTCGGAGCTATTGGGGAGCAGGCGTGTGCGACTCATCACACTGCAGCAGGCTGGTGACCGGAAAAGCGGGGCTTCGGGCTCATCGTTGCTTCTCCCCATGCCAAACTGTCCTGAGGAGCGATTTTTCCGATAAATCCCGCTGGCCTTGAACCTGTGGGAGCCAGCAGAAAACTGAGTGACACCCTAAAAGGGGTGAAAGAAAAGACACGCCCCAGCCTTGCATCCTGTACTCACTGGAACCTTCAGCATGAAGGCACAGGAGATGCTTCCAGACACCCCAAAGCAGACAGTGCCCCGCACCCCGCAGAGGGCTCCTGGGGCTGAGGGAGTCATCCCGGATCGGAGGGGATGATGGGGACAGCCGGAGCGCGGCAGGTGCGGGCCCAGGTGGCCACGCCAGCCCGGGAGCAGACCTGGCCCCGCGGCGTGCGGGTCCGTGCGGGAAGGGCTCGGCTGGGCTGCTCAGACGTGAGCACGGGGTTTAACACGGCGCCAGCACTCCGGAGGGACACTTACAGGCTGCCAGGCTGGGCTCAGCCAGGGTCAGCATTGCTGGCATCGCTCGCAGTGTGTTTTACTGTGGGAAACTGTGCAAAACATAAAACTGACCATCTTAATCATTTTAATTGCACAGCTCAGCGGCATTAGGTGTGCTCACAGTGCTGTGTCACCACCACCCCGACCATCCCCAGAACTTCCCAGCTTCCCAAACTGAAGCTCCGACCCCACTGAACACCCCCTCCCCCGCCCTCCGCCCCTGGCACCTACTTCCTCCTGTCTCTGCGCATCTGACTCCGCTGTCATATCAGGGATGTCACAGTGTTCGTTCCTTTGTGACCGGCTTCTCTCTCAGCATAAAGTCCTCAAGATTTGACCCATGGTGTAGCCTGTGTCAGAATTTCCTTCTTTTTAGGGCTGAATAGTACTCCATTCTGGGCACACACATTTTGCTGGTTCACCCATCCGTCCATGCACACGTGGGTCGCTTTCACGTTTGAGCTGCTCTGAACACTGGTGCACAAACACGTCTCCGAGACCTGCGTTCAGTTGTTTTGATTAGATACACAGAATTGGGGTGGCTGGATCGTGCAGTCATGTCACCTTTAATTTTTTGAGGCACTGGCATTCTGTTCTCCAAAGCAGCTGTCCAGTTTTACATTCCCACCAACAATGCACAGGAGTTCCAGTTTCTCCACATCCTTGACAATACTTGGATTTTCTGTTGTTGTTTCTAACAGAAGCCTTCCTAAGGGGTGGTATCTCATTGTAGTTTTGATTGGCATTTCCCTAATGTTTAGTGATGGTGAGGATCTTTTCTTGTCCTTGTTGACCTTTGTCATTGACTGATGAAAAATATGCATATTTTCTTTGGAGAAATACCTGTTCAAGTCCTTTGCCCACTTTTGAATTGGGTTGTCTTGCCGCCGTTGCTGGGTGTTAGGAGTTCCCTCTGCATGAAATACATCCAGCCCTACCGATCCCTGGATCTTGGACTTGCAGTCTCCAGGACTGTGAGAAAGTAAGTTTCTCTTGTTTAGAGTCCAGCCGGTGGTGTTCGTTGGGGAGGCTGCAGCAGCCCGAGACCCTAGGAGAACACGCTCTGCTGCGTGTCCAGACTAAGAGAACCAGAGTGGGAGGGAGTCCACCTCCGGCCTAGGTTGAGCAGAAGGGAATGCAGAGCCCCCGGGCCTGTGTGCTCGGATACGTGACTGGTGACAAAGGCGCCCTGCTGGACGGTGGAGAAAGGATGGTCTTTGCAGGTTAAAGGTGTTTGAACAAGTGAGTGTCTTCATGAAAGGAAACAGGCAAGCAAACGAGGAATCCCTTCGGAAAGGTTTCTTAAATAGGACACAAAACAAATTTGGCAACATTAACAGTAAAAACTCCCATTCATTGGGAAGACATGATTTTAAGAGAGGAAAAGGCAAGACAGAGGTGGAGATCTGTGACGACATGAGTGACAAAGGACGAGTAGGCACTTTGTGTGAAGAGCTCCCAAAAATATGAGCAAGGAACATGGGCAACAGACTTGACAGATGTCATCGTAAAGGAACTCCAAGTAGCAAGTAAACACGTGACTTGGTTCATAGCAACCAAGAAAACGCAAACAAAACCAGAACGAGAACCACTGGAACATCTGAAATTCAAAGGTCCGAAAGGACCAGCTGTGGGACATGAAGCCTGGGGACGTCCCCACCACCGGTGGCAGCTCGTGGAGCTATTCCAGCAGGGCTGTAGCTACCCAAGTTCAAGAACCCACAACCCACGTGTTTTCCCAGCAAAACTCATGCAGGTACGCAGCAAGGGCGAGCACCACCCGCTGGCCTGTACTGCACACACCCCACGGGGGACTCGCTCTCGAAGGCCGGAAGGCACTGTCCCTGAAGCCCTTTCTTTGGGCATCAAAGGAACCCCATGGGGCGGGACATGTCTGCAGAAGACCCCAGAGGGCTCTGCCTCTGAAAAGCAGTGCAGGGGCACAAGTGGGAGTTTGTTCAGGCCACCTCCCTCTTGGAGGTATGTTGTCTGGTATCCACGCCTATGTGCTCTCAGCCCCTGCAGGTCACTGCCAGACTGTCACTCCCTCTGCGCTGCCCCTCACAGCCCCCCAGCCACGGCCACTGTTTCTGTCTCTGCTCATCGCCAAAGAGCCCCGCCCCCCAGACGACAGTTCAGGGTTCCTGCCTTGGGGCCTAGGGTGGTCTGCACCCATCAGTATCCTGCAGCCCCAAAGCCTGTCTCCTGGGCTCCTCTGAGCTCCTTGGAGCTCACCAGGTCACACTGCAAAAGGCAGGGAAATCCACCCGGTGTGCGTGTACCTCCTACGTCAGAGCTGGAGTCCTGTGAGGGGTCCTGCGGGCTCCACTGTGCGGACCACACAGAAGCCTCCAGGAAAGTGGGTGGCTCCACACACGGACAGGGTCCTGCTCCGTAAAAGTCTCAGTTCACGCATCGTCGTGTAGTCACGCCCCTACCCCCCCAACACTGGGGATTTCCTGTGCTGCCCAGAGGGTGGTGCAGAATCCCCAAATTCAGATTCCACTGCTTGGGAACTTGGAACTTCGCCCACACCTCCTGGGTGGCCCATGGGGCCCTGGACCCCTGCCGAGGAGGGTCCCCTCGGCGAGTGACACTGGCCAGGGGTGCCTGTGTGCACTCAGATGGGTCATCACTTCAAAGGGGCCCCTAAAAACCCAAGGCTACATGCCTCCGCTTCACCCTGCTGGGGAGGGGGTGGGGGCTGAGACAGCACGGGAGGGTGTCAGGGTCTCGGAGCACAGATGAGACGCAGGTGACGGGCGCTAGCAGCAGCCTCTCCCGGGGGCTGGAAGTCCAGTTTGCTGTTTGCAGAATATTTACAAGGCACGAGGAGTCATGAAACAACACCAGAAAGGCCCAGCAGACCGAACAGCACTGGACGCTTCTGGAAGATTTTTCTGAGAACAGAGTGGAACCACCCAAAAGACGCAGTGCGCTTACCCATGAGGGACAAAAGGGCCACGAGGTTCCACAGGACAACGAGGATGGGGATGGAGAGCCACCGCAAGCTGGCCACCAGGACCCAGCTGCTACTCGGGGAGTAGTGGGTGCTGGCCCCGGGCCACAGCTAATGAGGGCCTGTGAATGCACGGTGCCCATTGGCCTGGCCAGCAGTTTCAGGGCACACCAGCCGGAGCCCCTGATCAGCATGCTGGGCGTGGGGGGCCGTGCTCCCCACCGGGCTCCACATGTCCACCGCCGGTTTTCAGAGCTGATGGCCACCTAGTCAATGCCAGGAGCTCCCCAGCTGGTTTCAGGTCACCCTGGTCCTAAAGTTGAGCCATGTGGCCCTCCACCCCCACCCCACCTGCCCCTCTCTGACCACAGCCCAGCCCTGCCCTGGGCAGTCTGTGACCTCCAGGTCACGTCCAGATAGGCCCCTGGTTCCTCCCTCGTCTATTAATTCTGTCCAGCTGGCCATTGTTGGGGCTGGCTCGCCCCACAAGTTCAAAGCCCTTGCCAGGATGGGGCACCCACTTTCCTGTGCTGGGGAGATAAGGGCTCAACCGTCCCCACGAGATTAGGCTCTGCCTGTCACACGTCAAAGGAAAGCAGGTGAGGGAACGGGCTTTAATGGGTTCCTTATCAGGTGTTTCCGTCTCTGCTTGGAATACTGCTGATGGGGAAAACCACAGGAAGAGAGCTCACCCCTGAAGCGTTACCTGCGGGTGCAGGGCCAGCACTGTCGTCCGCGTGGGGTCTGCAGCCAGGCGCGGTCTCGCCAGGCCCTCCCACCTCGGGGGGCCCCTCGCCTCGGAGCGGCGCCAGGGCCTCGGCCGTGCCAGCCGCCGTCCTCAGGCTTGCAGGGCCCTCGTCGCACCTGGCTGCCCCTCACCTGCGCCCAGGTGACCTTGCTCACTGCATGTGAAGGGCCCCTGACCAGAGGTCACGCCTTCGGGACTCTGTACCTAACAGAATGGTCACAGCAGATGGTCTTCCGGGGCAGTGGCCATTGGGGAGACAGGATCTGGGCTGCCCTCCACGCCATCCTCCCAGAATCCCTCTCAACCTCTTCTAAGAGAAGCATTTCCTCTTGTGTACATTTTCCTCACTCTGAAGGGTTGGGGTGCTCCCCAGCCTTAATTGCCTCGTCACCCCCTGGCCAACATGAACGGCTGCTCCAGTTCACCCGGGAACCCGTACGCAGAAATGCGAGGTTGGCTGCGTTTAGACCTGTGTTCTTGGTCTTGTGAAGAGGCAGGGCCTGTCCCCAGCGGAGGCGATTCCTTGTCATAGGGCACTGGGGAAGGGAGACAAGCTCTGGGGTGGCTGGCACTGGGGGCATCGGCCCGACTCAGCCTCGGGGACTGGACAGGCACGACTGTCCTCGGCTATAAGTTTTCACCAGTAACACCCTTCACCGCTTCAAACGGAAACAAAAGAAACCAGCTTTCAAGGGTCCCCAAAGAGGAAAGAGGCCTAAGACTGCGTGTCACGAGGTCCCCAAAGGAAGATGCTGAGAGCAGCCAGAACGCCACCTCCTTCTGGGGCAGACACCCAGTTGTTCCCCCAAAGCTTGGCCCTGGGCTAGGGGAACGCTCCCGTGCTCCTGGCCACCACCCTCACGCAGGACCACACTGTTCAGTCCATTAGCAGTCACCTTCGGCAGAAGGCAGGAGGGTGGGCGGGACTCGTGAACAGCGCTCAGCATTGTCCCAGGCAGGGGCTGAAGGGACAAGGAGTCCCTGACATCTGTCTAGGTGTCCTGGCACTTCCATCTCATCACGCTGAGAGGGCTCCACATTGGATCTGACGTAAGCTGAACAGTCACCCCAATTGTGTCGTGTCCTAGGACGCTACAATCTGTTGTCTTTGATTTCTTTTTCTACCGGTGATTTAGGGGTAACTTTCTTGACCGACAAGGGTATACATTTGAGTAACTCATCCCAGGAAGTGTGACGTGCGTGCATCTCAGACATGTAAGTGCATGGAAAGGCCAAAAGCTGAGGTGGAGCGAGGGCTGAGGGTCCCGACGGGGCAGGTGAGGCAGCGAGGAAGTGTGGACAGGAGTGGGATGTGTCCCGTACACCCACCAAGAGACGGCAGCCAGACTTCTGCACAGCAGCACAGGCCAGGACACCTGGGAGCCATCGCTTCTTTGTGCAAAGGGCAGGTAATGGTCACCGCTGACCCATCCGTTCAACTATGGCTCCAGAGTGAGGGCAAAATAGAGGCACTTGGGACATAGCAAGGAAAAGGAGAATGTATTATTCACAGCATCTCCCTGAAATTACCAGGAAGCATACTTCATCCTGAAGGAAAGAGTGGGAGCAAAGAAGCAGACACAAATGCATTATTAGTAAGTGTAAATAGGTAGCAATTATTTTTAAATAAAAATGCGAGGGTGTATAAAAACTGCATGGAGAGTTTTACTTGGTAAGTGGCAGAGTAGCTTATGTCAGAGTAACTCTCCCACAGATAAAAATTATACGTTCAGGAAAAATATAAAACACTAGTTGAAGATACAGGAGAGCAACGAAAAGACAGAAACCTAAATGCCGACAACGCTTGGAAGAACGGCGCTGCAGCGGGCGAGCTTCCCGTGGGCGGCGGCGGCTTGCCCCAGGACACCGATCCGTGTGGCACGGGGCTGCTGCAACCCCGCCAGCAAGCCGCAGCCTTACTGGCTTGGAGTCAGATGCTGAAAAATGAAGGATAAAATCCCCAGTGGGGGACGCCACGGACATCGAGGCCCTTACACCTGTGTACATGGACAACCAGGCCCTCACACGTCCCTGGCTGACTCCTGGCCACATGCATGGGGAAGGCGCCAAGGGCCCCAATGAAGAAAAGCAGCAGCTCCAGATGGATGACCCTGAGCGCAGGTGGCAGTCACTGTCCCCTACAGGGCGGAAGGGCTGGGGGTCCCGACAGGCAAGCCACCTGCTGGAGCAAAGGTGAGCACTCTTCAGAGGAAGAGAACGTAACGCAGCGTCGTCACAGTGCACAGATGGCCACAACTGACGTACAGGACTCTGTAATGAAAAGGGACAGCCGTGCAGAGAAGCGGGAGGATGTGACCGAGGTGCAGTCGTAGAAGCCAACCTCGGGTCGTGGAAGATAGTAAATCTAGATGGTCACGGTGTGAATGTGTTCAGAGAACTCTAGAAAACTAGGGTCACAAGGAATAATCAGGGACTCTCAGCAGAGAAATGAACATTATTTTCCATAAAGAATCAAATGGAAATTCTAGAACTTAAACATACTATGGATCAGAGTCTGGGTAATAAAATCATCAATCACATGTATTTCCAGTAAGTGAAATCTTAGTATGGTCTCTGATCACAGCTGAGTTAAATTAGAAATTTGGGATAATTATACTCAAATATTAGCAAATTAAAGAACACATTTTAAAATAATCTGTGGGTCAAAAATATCACACGGGAAATTAGGAAATATTTCAAACTGAGGGATAATGAATCTACAAAATAGCAAATCTGTGAGATGAGCTTAAGGGGAAACTTACAGGTATAAACATTCACTTTAGAAAAAAATTTTTTTTCAAAGAAATTATCTAAGATACCATCCTAAGGAGTTTAAAAAAGATGAGCAAATTAAACCCAAAGTCAGTAGGAGGGGGAAAAAGATAAATATGAGAAAATAATGAATTATAAAACAGAGAAGTCAGTAAAAACAAAAGTCATTTTTTGAGAGATTAGTAAAATTGATAAAACCCTAGCAAGACTGATCAAAGAAAAAAAAATAATTGTAAATTACTATGATTGGGCATATAAGCCATCACAGAAAATTCTATAGATTTTAATAGGATAATATCAGAACATTATGAACAATTTGATACTGACAAATTTGAAAATTTATGTAATAAATGCATCCTTCTGAGAGCACAAGTTACCAAATTTGACACAATGTGGAACAGAAAATTTGAATAGCCCTATATTTTCCCCTTAGGTGAGAACTTTAATGAACTGAACACTGTTATTGACAGCACTGTATTTATTAAATAAATTGAATTTGTCATCAGAAACCTTTCCCAAAGAAAGCTCCTGAGCTAGAAGACATAAAAAATAAATCCTATGAAATAGTTAGTGAAGTCAAAATTTCATAAACTTCTCCCACAACTAGGGAGAAGGGGACCTTCCTAACTGTTTCATGAGGCCCACTTAACTTTGATGTCAAAGCTTGGCAAAGACATCATAAGATAAGAAAATTACAGATGAACATTTTCATACAGGAAATGTAAACACGACGTGAGTAAATTGAATCCGGCAATATAGAAAAAGGGTAATACCTCATGACAGAGACGTACTTTTCCAGGAATGCTGGATTAGGTTGGCATTTGAAAACCGCATCAGTGGTCACCGCACTGCCAAAAACAAAGGAGGAAACCAGCTGAGCATCGCAAAGGAACAGAGAGAGCATATGCCAAAATTCGAAATCCAGTCAAGATCAAACTCTCAGCATTCAAAGGCATTGATTTAAAACTTCCAACTGACATCATCGGTGATGGCAAAGTATTTCATGCTTCTCCCCTAAGACCGGGGATGGGGGAGGGGGGCACCTCTGACCTCCTACCCCAAGTTTTTGCGGCAGCCTTAGCGGGTGCAGTGAAGCAAGGAAGGAATAGAAGGGGAAAAGGGCTGGTCAGGAAGAGGCAAAACTGTGTCTATGCACTGACGATGCAGCTGCTAACATGGGCAATTTTAAGGAATCTTCAGGACAACCACCAGGACTGACAGGAGGTTAGTTGTCTCCATACAAGATCAGACACATCAGCAGCAAATAACCTGAAAATAAACCTTTTAATTATTTAGTTTACAATAGCATCAAAACTATAAAATACACAGGACTAGATGCAACAAAAGACACACAAACCATCTACAAAACGTGGCTGACGAGGGAGAAAGGCCTGAAGAAATGAGAAACCCTTCAGGGACTGCGACATTCGTTGTCACGGAGATGTCATTTCTACCCAAGTTGAAGCGTAGTTGCAATCCCATCCCAGTGTTGTCCCGGAGGTCTGGGACTAACCTGGGGACAAGGGCTGGGAGCGGGGTGGGGCGTGGAGAACACCGGTTTGGAAAGTGTCTTCAGAAGGGACAGCCAGCTGTGCGGGCCCTGCTCAGTCTGGGACAGGGTGCTGCTGTTGTGTGGGGGCTCCCTTTATAAAGGAGACAAGCACAGAGAGGTCGCTTGACATGGCCAGAGACACACAGCTGCAGGGCGGCTGGGCTGGGGCTCGATCTGACCCTTGAGTGCCATCCGCTGTTACATGTTTATCTCCCTGCAGCCCCTCTTGTTCCTCAAAGGCTGTGCGGAGGCTTAGAATAGTGTTTGTAGACAACTGTTTTGGGGATTTCTCTCTGAATTCTCAGGGTTGAGAGAGACTGGCTGAATCTGGTCTGTGTGCTTGGCCTATGGAACTGGGGCCTGTGGCCATGTCTGGGATGGCCCAGCCCCCAAAGTGGGGCTGCCTGGGGCTCAGGGCACTGAGCTCAGTGCAAGGGTGCGGTCCTGGGCCTGCGAGCTCTCCTTCTGACTATGTGGGTTGGGTCCCCACCTCCTGTGAGCTGGGGCACACACCATCCTCTCGGGGATGTCATGGTGCCCTGACTGCAATGAGGACTTCTGACCAGGTGATCTCTGGGCACCGTGCCCTGTCCCTCGCTGATGGAAAGTGTCAACTGCAGGCCAGACCCACCTTCCCACCTGGAGCTCCCCGGGTCTGGCCCGGTGCCTGGCACCCAGCAGGTGCTCAGTAATGGCTGCTATCAACTGTGCCGCAGTGGCCTCCTCGCCCCTTTTCCCTTTGCAGGATGAGGATCTTGGACAGAGCCCTGGTCCACGCAGTGGCCAGACGGGGAGTCCGCCTGGCATCACAGAGTTAACGTAGTGCAGGAGCCAGTCGTGCTGGGTCATCGTAATCCTTAAATTGGTGGGCGGAGCTCCCTTCCAGTAAACTCTGCCTGTTTGGAATTTCATCTGGTCCCACTGTGTGTACTCTGTGTTCGCTCTGCCCTAACGGGGCGTTCCCGCGACGCCAAGCCCCACCTAATCCTTCAATTTCGGCTGACACTTAATATTTCCAGTTCCCGAGACTGCACGGGGATTATGCTCAGGCTCGCTACAGGATTACAAGGCAGGAAGAAAATCAGCAAACAGTGCCGTCCGAAGGCGGGCTCCGTGACCCCCAACCCCAGGCAGGTGGGCAGTGTGAGCCCCCAGACTGCTGGCAACCACCTGAGGGAGCTGGGTGGGTGGGCAAGGGAGGGCAGTGAGGAAACTCAGATATGCACACCGTTTGAAATTGGGATTTTCTTTTTTAGCATTTTTACATGTTACTTGTGTGTTTGCAAGATGTCAAAATAGCGGTGGTCTTCTCTTCACCTGGTAACTCACTGAGGTGGTGAACACACCGAAACCCCACACGTGTGCCCGGACGCAGGGCATTCCACAAGTGTGCAGGGCTCCCCAGGAGGGCTCCTGGCCCTAATCAAAGTGGGGACGTGCCTGTGACAGAGAGGACACGTTTGCTCCTGGAAAGAGCTGAACTGTTGATAGTCAAGCCACGGGCTTCACAGCCGGCTTTTTGTGCAGTGACGGCACTCACGGAGCACGTGACATTGGTGTTGTGTCCGCCATTTGATATTTCACAGCCATAAATAATGTCATGGGGAGCACACTCTGTGGCTCTGAGGACAGACTGCTCCCACGTCATGACTCAAACATGCGCTAGAGGAAGGGGGCACCATCGCCGCCCCTGCACGGCGGTCCCTCTGTCCCACCACCCCGTGGGACCAGGGGCTTGTTGGCTGCACAACAGACTGCCCAAAACCGAGCAGCTGGAAACGACGGATTTCCATCTGCTGGCAGCTTTTGTGGGCACAAAATCTGGGAGTGACTCCGCAGGGACTGTGTCTGGTCCTCATGCGGCAGTCAAGCTCAGAGCTGGGGCTAGGGGCCCATCCGAAAGCCCAGCCTGGGCGGGGTCCACTCCCAGGCACCTGGGACATTGACAGGAGGCACCAGCTCCTCTGAAGGGGCTGCTGGAGGCCCTCCCAGAGCCAGCACTTGGGGTGGATGCACCGTCTGTGACCCCAGCTGGGAAGTGACAACCCTGCCGGCCTTGGGCCACGCCAGTGTGATGAGAGGCGGCTGTACAAGGGTGTGAACTGGGAAGCAGGGTCACCGGAGCCACCGAGGAGGCTGCCACCAGCAAAGTGGGAGCATTTAGATGGATTTCCTTTGTTTTAAAGAAACACTTTTTGGATGCCTAATGCATTGCTAACATTGTGCTAAATGTCACAGCAAAAAACATGACGTATCCGGCAAGACCTTAGCAATTGCTTGTTTAACTTGCGTATTTGGCTGCAGAAAGACCTGGCCTTCCAGAGGGCAGAAACCGGTCCCAGCCGTAAAGGCACAACCAGCTGGTGACGGAGCTGTCGTCAGGATTTGTGTCTCTAATTCCCATTTCGACTCCACCCCACGCAGTTTCTAAGAACCAAGCGCAACACTTGCCCTTTAAGAAAAACATCTTTCGGGAAGACAGTCGCTCCTTTGACGAGTGAGAGCCCCAGGACCTTCCATCACCTGTCGGTGAAGTTTTGTTCCACGGTGAAGGCAGCAGAAGAGCAGCGGGGGTCTCAGCAGGCGAGCACGGGGCTGGGACCCACCGGGAAAGAAAGCCCGTTGAGGAGCAGGGGGGCCGCGTGAAGGGACACAGAGCCATCGGAAGTCAGGGGAACCGGCCGTGTCGTGTCAGACTCTCCCACGGCCGAGATGCGGAGTGTCAGGTGTCGTTCGATGTGCTCCCCCGACAGCCTGCAAGAATGACTTCCTCAGTAGGAACATCCATTTGTAATGGTGTCAGGTAAGGACACTTCACTTTACATTTGGAAACACAGATCACCGCTGCAGTCAGTGATGCCCTGGGTACCCCTGAGGGCGCAGTCAGGAACCCGAAAACAGAACACAGAGAATTGAAAGCAAAGGGTTGTTACCTGGGTAGGAAGTTTACCAGGTAACTAAAAGGTGTCTTGCGGGTAGAAGCTTCCAGAAGGAGCCACTAGGTCCAGGGCCAAGGAACAAAGGGGAAACATCAGAACTATTAACATTTTAGAATTGGACCTTGGAGGAGTTGGTGTCTTCAGGCGCAGAGGGGAGGTCCCTGGTCAGGCAAAGGGGCAGGTCTTGCTGTGCTCCATGCAGACGTCTAAAGGATCCAGCACTTTCTATTGAAAAGAGCGTTCTTCCCACTTTCGGCCACGTTTTCATTGTCCTCCCACAAGTTTTGTTTTCTTTTATCTTTAACTATAAAAAATAGTTTAATTTTAAGTTTATTCTTGAAAGACCTTTTTACTGGACTTAATTTGCTAGGCTGGGAGTTGTTTTTCTTACGGCATTTGAAGACATTATTCTGCGGACCTCTGGCTTTCATCGTTCCTGTGGAGGCAGCAGCTGTCTATCAAACTGTCGCTCCTTTTAAAGGAATCTCACCTTGTCTTCTGGCTGCATTTACGATTTTCCTCTTTGTTTTGGTTTTCTGAAGTTTCACTACAATGTGCCTAAGCTGTGGATTTTTTCATTCATTGTGTTTAGTTTTGGGATTCCTGAATTTATAGCTTGGTGTCTTTACCTACTTTGGCAAATTCCTCAACCATTATCTCTTTCAATATTGATGCTGATTCTTTCTGTCCCTCTTCCATTCTGCGACTAGTTACACACATATTAGACATCCTCAAGCCAGTGTCCATGTTCTCACTCTCTTCCTTTACATACCTTTCTCTGGTCTCTTCTGACTTCATGCTGGATATTTTCTCTCAACCTGTCTTCCAGTTCATTAAATCTCTCTTTCATTGTTACTAATCCTCTGTTAAACTTGTTTTTTTTGTGGATGCTCTTAGTCTTTGGTTATTGTAGTAAAGTTCTCAAATTTCTATTTGGTTCTTATTCAAGTCTGCTATATCATTTTGACTGTTTATAATTCTCTATTGGAATTTTCAATCTTGTACCTCCTTGAATATATTTAGCAGCACTAGCTAAAGGCTTTGCATGATCATTCCACTACCTGGAACTTCTGTAGTGGGTTTATTATTAGTTATTTCTGCTGTGTTGTGCTGATTTAAGATTACATACTTGGTTATTGTTTATTGTGTGCAGGCACTCTGACTGAAATTTTGAAGAAATAATGTTCTCTAGTTCCAGTGAGGGTTTTTGTTTGGTTCTTCCCAGAGCCTGAAGAAACCAACAGTGTGAGGTTACTTTGGTTCAGCATCAGGGAGAGATTTTCTGGGCCACCCCAATGACTCAAGGTGCACTGTTTACCTCATCCCACCTCACTGTTCAAGAGGAAGCATGCATGTTCTCAATTTCAGCAGGGGTATACACCAGAGCCTTTGTCCCACCAGGTCCTGATGCCAACATCTGTCCCCAGACCCTGCAGGCTCTGATGTGTAGCCACTCTTCTGGAATTAGCACAGCCCACAGAAGACATGACCCCAAATTCCAGGGTCACCATCTGGATTCGTCCTGGCTACTGATCTTCACCCTGCCATGTTAGCTCCAAATGCCTTCAAGCAAATGTGTTTGTTTGTTTTATCATCTCCAGTTGTCCTTCGAAGCATGGTTGGTTTAAATTAATTGGAATTCCCTTGGTTGACTTTTTCCAGTTTAATATTTAAGGAGACATTGTACGTTTTCCAGCTCCCTTGCCAGGACTGGCTCTGGTTATGTGATAGAAGGCACAGACTAGCCTGTGACTATTGTTGTTTTCCGTGAAGTATTCTTTGAAAAGATCAATAAAAATGATAAACCTTTAACCAGACTGATCAAAGGG